>JAQIWQ010000007.1:0-57789 GCA_034695825.1 Folsomia inoculata | reverse complement strand
GTCAGGTTTGTTAATTCTTTCACAACTCCAAGCACTGGCTCCGTTAGCTGTTTCACTTCTTCTAAAACGGGTGCTGTCAGGTTTGTTAATTCTTTCACAACTCCAAGCACTGGCTCCGTTAGCTGTTTCACTTCTTCTAAGACGGGTGCTGTCAGGTTTGTTAATTCTTTCACAACTCCAAGCACTGGCTCCGTTAGCTGTTTCACTTCTTCTAAAACGGGTGCTGTCAGGTTTGTTAATTCTTTCACAACTCCCAGCACTGGCTCCGTTAGCTGTTTCACTTCTTCAAGAACAGGTGCGGTAAAGTTATTTAATTCGTTCGCAACTACAAGCATTGGTTCAGTTAGTTGTTTCACTTCTTCTAGAACTGCACCACCCATAACGAATTTTTCGTCCAAAACTGGGCTAGTGAAGTTTGTAGATCCCTTTGTTAGGTCAACAATTTTACCGTCGAATTGGTTAACTTCTTCCCGAAGTGACTCCGACACGTTTTTCAATTCCCTCACGAGGTTTCCAGATTCGTCGGAAGGTTTGAATGTGAGATTGACTCGGTCAGTTTTATCGGCTGGGCGTTGATTAGAATAACTCAGTGTATTTGTGATGGATCTTGCAACCGGATCTTTTATTTGACGAGTTGCCTCTGGTGTTACGAATGAATTTGTCAATCAGTAAGTTGTGTCGTTAATAATGAGCTGCTAGTCTCTCTAATTTGTATTTATTACCTGTTGTAGAACTTGCCGTCATCACATGAATCTGGCTATTGTCTTCGGGTAAGACTGTAGTCAACAGTTTACTTTCAAGATTTACTGTACTGCTTCTCACTGTCGCAGGGGTGGTCATCATATGTAGCAGACTTGTAACCTCTGTTTTTGACCGTTACCAATTACACGTTATAAAGTTGTTCGAATTGATGACTTAGCGTTGTATCATTTAACCCGAGCCAAGGCTTATGTACCTGTTTTGTCTGTCTGTCTAGTAACATGCCAGCCCTAGGCTAGGGCCCCTAGCGATAGTACTTGTCTGTAGTTGTTGATGTCAGTATCAATCCCTATCTTCGTTATGAAAACGATAATTTCCCCACCAACCAAAGGAGTTAAAAATTGAACAGAACAGAATATGGAATAGTGATGGACTCCGCAAATCTCAAGGGATCGACTTCAAATTTTGACCCAAGTTTTTCTACTGACGAATTTATTTCTATTTGGAACCCACACTATAGCTGATCTTTCGTATACTGATGGCAGGGTGTTTGTTTACAAATAACAACTATGAGCTCAAATGTTCATTTTCGGATGTAGTTAAGTAGTACACAAGGGCCTTATTGGGTCGGCTCATTAATGGGAACGGTCGCAGAGACCTGAGATTCAGTTTAGTGGCTACACATGACAAATCTTAACTTAAATTACCATTTTAAGTTGCAAGGAGTATCATCACGCGCGATAAGCGGTCGTATATAGAGAGTTTACCATGATCGCTATACATATGACAAATATGTTCTCAAATAACCTTTTTATTACTACGCGATTATTGGTTGCTATGGGGGTCATTTTTGCTATGCAGGATTTTAGTTAAAAACTTATTAATTTCCGACGGATTAGTCTTGACCAACAGTACATATTTTGCACCCTGGCTCAGGCTAAATCAACTTGAGCTTGCATCGACTAAATTGGGAATAAATAGAAAAAGATTTACTTGCCAAAGTTCCCATCCCAGTTGTTGTGGATTTAAAGTAGTTTTCAGCCAATCCTTTTGAAACGGGTAACACGTTTACAATCCCATCATCATCACCAAACAAAGATCTTGAACCTTTTTGATTCAAATCAGCAGCAAAGTGTACTTTATCAGAGTCCGAAGATTCTGGACCAAAACGGGTGATATCACTTGGATTGTGCCGATGCTTCTTTCTTGACTTTGTCGTTAATTTTGATAGCCCCAATGCCATTTTGGTGTTTGGATGAACTAGAGGTGACACTGGGACCATGGTCCACTTTGAAACGGGTATGGCGTTACTTGTCCAATCATAATCGCCTACCAAAGACCTGGAACTTTTTCCGTTCATATCGGCATCAAAGTGTGTTTTGTCAGGGGATTCTGGGAAGGCGTCACCAGGCTTCGTGGGACGCTTATTTGGAACTGACAATGAGTTAAATTTTGGTTTAGTTTTTGACTTGGGTAAGGCACATTTGGATCTAGGGTTAACATTCCTCGGTGCAACACAATTAGCTGCAATTTCATCAAAGATGTAGTTGTGAGGGCAGGATAGTTCTTTCATAAAATATTTCTTTGGACGTCGCAGACGACATTCTACGTATTTGTGGCAGGAGTCAACATGAGGTTTTTTTCGGTTGGTTTGAGAACATCGCCAAAAACCATTGGGTTGGAGTGCAGTTACTATATACGTAAAATTGAATTTGAGACCACGAGACGGCGAACAAATGTATAAACTCACCTTCATTTGTCACCAAATCCAACAAAATCAACACTTTGATTAAAATAAATGCGGCTTCAAGACAACGCGTAACTCTCATTTCGTACCATGCAACAGCACTCGGTTGCTTATATCCTGGAGACAATTACATTGCCCAATTAATATGTAATTTAATTTGCCCTTTGTTTTTGAATGACAATTTTGAATGTTTCAATCAAATCTTTGGTTTCTACATGCACAAATTGGATGAAAAATCGGTTCCCGAAAACACGAGGTATGTATTGATGGAATCAATATAACAACTGTTCATTATTTTCCTTAGCCCAACAAATGAATCGTTATAGTATTCATGAAATAAAGTAACACTGCTTAATTACTTTAATGACATTGCATTGTTCAAAATTATTTGTTTATGCAATGCTAACATATTTACCCACATTTGTCACCAATTAAATTATGCTTTTACGATTATTATTTGCATAGTCGTCCGTAGTGGAAGTAACATATTTTTTTGTTGGGTTAAGTTCGCCTTTAGAAGAAGTAGGGAATTTTGACTCGGTTAATTTTTTATAAATTTTTGAGTTTCACCTCTATTGGGAATTTTAAATCGTCGCGTATTGTATAGAAATTATCCCAGTTATATAAATTATCTACATTTCTCAAGTTGTTGAGTCTGCGAGATCCTTGTGACAGACATCCTTGTGACATTTCCATGACTGAGGGAAGTTTTCGGGCTGATAAAATGAAATTGCTCTGCATTGCGGTTATGTACTGTTGGTTGACGTGACACTGCAGGAGGATGTTGTGAGCAAATTGTGGTATATACGGAAGTTATTGCAATCAAGAAATTATTGATTTGGTTACATTTAATTTATTTCATTTATGGTACCTACTGTCATAATGAAATATATCATTCACTTCAACACCTCAACCTTCGAAGTGCTGGATATTTCTGTTGTAAGAGTATCCTATTGTTTCGATTATACCCAAACGCAAAGCAAGCATAGAACACGGTTCCCAAGAGCAAAAGTCGGGTACAAATAATTAGCCAGCTTCCTGCAAATGATTCACCCAAACAAATTTCCAATATCGTCACTAGGACAAAGGGAAGCCCAAGGAATATCGTCAGTTTGACAAATGTTTTCAACCTGAATATTCATTATATGTGCGCTAAGTAAATAAATCAAACAACATCCGAAAATGTAAATAATTGACTCACTGCCTCCCGTAACGTTTCTCTATACTCTGTGCTGCTACTCGCGTGTCATTCTGATGCCCTCTTATGACAATGGCCATTGTTGCAAAGAAAACAATTGATGCAACCAGGAAACACATCTGGATTACAAATGTGGATAACGATGTCGTTACTGGAGGAAGACAACGTTGATTTGAAGGTATTGTAGTGTTTAGTAGAGCAACTTGAAGAACATCATGTTCAGACTGAATGCTGGGAATTAAAGTTGGTTAAGTCAATTTGTAAAAAGAATTCCAATATAAAACTCACTCAAATACGTAATTCCATATGAACCCACAAGAAACAATGCTTACTGGAATTCCCCATCCGGTAAAAATGTAAACTGCTAATCGAATACATTCTATACGAGATTTACACACCTTTCTATTGCATGTCCTGTACAGAAAATTATATCACGCATGATACCATCATTATATAATTAAACCATAATTTAATTACCATACCATACGATTCGAAGCATGTCATAATGACCAATTGACCATGAGGAGTAACATGCAATTTCCACAATCTTAATTACTGCTGCTGTGGTTTTGCAAAATGTTGTTGACCTTAATTCCATTTCATTTGTGTATATAAAGTTATAAATTCCACTGAAAGTACAGTCCAGGCCAAGCGCAAGGAAAAATGAGCATTGAGTCCATCCTGGAACATTTTGAAATTTCCATAAAAGTATGTAAGGAAGCATAGTTAGCAGGGAGACGGTCCCTTGAATGATTTTAATAACTCCGTGAATTTTACGATGCAGCATCTGCAAAGAATGCAAAGGTTTTTAAAAGGTTTATACAATTTATAAATTTGTAGAATTTGTACGCAATATTCAAGTCCCGGAATTGATATGTTACAATAGGTCATTATACTATATTCTCCTTCAGTAGTGTTGTTTGTGGGCGTTTGTATAATTTTGCCAGACAACGTTTCGTAACTGTCGATAATATGTTGGGAATTTGAATCCACATCCGCAACCATCCAGATTGGGAATGGATAATCAACCAATATGTCCAGTCCTACTTGTATTTGATTGCCCATGACCCTAAAACTGTTATGAATTATAATTAAATTCGGTAGATTTGCAATTTGAACTCGAGAATATGCTTATTACATTTTATGATTTGGATAGTTAATCAACTGCTTGTGTCTGCAGTTTGAAGTATTTAGGCTGGTGCTAGGTGAATCCAATAAGTCTCCACCTTTGATCTTGGTTTGGTTGGGCATCCATATGTCCACGGTCCCTGCGGAAATGTTCTTGTTACTGATTCTTGCGAACATTGCTAGAATCTATTCCCCATGCTTACAAGTTCATGGGTCACTTTGGTTTTAAATTGTAGCACTCAAGAAGGATATGATTCTAAGGATTATCAAAGGTTATCACATTACAGTAAGTACAGTTATTATCGCTCACCCAGGGTGGAAGGATAATTATGTTTTGAAAAAAGATGGAAATGCACAGCGTTTATTTTTAATACAATTATTAGGTAGTTTATATGTATATCAATTTTTTCAAACCTGTATTATTTGCCATTTGTGTTGAAAATGCACACAATAGTAATATAAATCCACAGATGCAATTAGTTTTGACTCTAAATGGGATGATCATCATTTCCTACACCAGGATATTGATGTTAATGTCCACAAAAACAGTGTCACACGTTATCAGAACAAACTTATGAAACTATAAACACTTTGATATTACATGCGATTCTAGGAAGCACTTGTTCAATTTCTGGGAATTAAACACAAATTTTGGTTAATTATATCCGCTATAATTCTGAACGAGGATGTTGTGGGGAAATTGTGGTAGGAAATAGCGTACATGCTGTTTGCGGGTGTACAAAACATTAATTTATTTACTTCAGCTATACACTGAGCAACCACACTATAATGCTTTGGATTAGACAGATTTGACAACTGACAACATTTGTTTAATTGACGTAATTACAACGAATCAAATGCGTACAAACTAACGAAATTTTCTTGGATAAAACAATTAGAAACATTGTAAGAGAAAGGTTAAACGTAATTGTACATCTCAGAAGCGTTAGAGTGCTAATCGGAGTGCTAATCGAATCAGTATGCTAAAATCTAATCGTATTCGAAGACAATTAGAGTCTCGATCAACCAAATAGGTCTCAACCTTGTGGCATGTACAAAGAATGAATTTGTATAGGTATATGTGTAGTCGGATCAGAGACTGTCGAGAACCCGAAATGCAATTTTTGTTGTATTTAACTAGAATAAGGAATCTGAAATCTAATTGAATGCATCACTCACTGACAATATAAATTAATTGTGCATGAGCTCACAGTAATGTTCCCAAACTATGGCTTTTTTGTTTGAAGTTGATGTTTGATTATATTAGTTAGTATAAATACTGTATAAATACGTTCATTTTGAACTTATCTTTTGTAAAATTCAAAGTCTCCTGTTGACGTGAATTTGGTGACCGCATGGCATAAAATGTAGGCCGGATTTAAATTGCATTAGTCATTTGGATTTTGACATAAATGAGAAATGCCGTTACTCATTTCGTATTTACACGGCAGCCTGTAATTTTATCTTACATAAACCAACTAATGCTTGGGATTAGCCTTCACATTACTGAGCCACAATCCATTCATGAAATGTTTACAGTGATATTCTGCAATACATAATCAAAGTCCTCCTAATCCAGTTGATTACAAACGATAACATTCGAGTTTCAGAAATTTATTTTGCTAATCCTTGTTGAAATTATCTCATATTCTCCATTATTTTATCTTTTGGTCATAAATTCGTAATCGTTGTTTCCATTTCCAAGTTGTACTCGATGGAGTGCAGTTATGGCATATCTACTCCCATTTAGTTGTTTTTTAAATGACACGATGGAGGTTTTAATTACCGGCGTATTTTAACTTTCATAATTTGCATTTTATTGTATAAAGTATTGTTTGGATTTTCAAGCACGGAAGGAAACTTTGAAAAAATAATCCCGAGTAGAAACTTTTTCACAAAAATGATTCTGAGACAATGGTGCAGGATAGTTTTTGCATTGTAGATGGGAATCTATCTGTATATTCTGCATTTTTTGATGACATCACCGGTGCCTTGGACATAAACGAGTAGGTGTTATACATAAGCGTGTTTAATTATCGCTGTGATTTTCTAACTTTGGGAAATTTGTAGGTCTAACAAAAATTCGAATTATTGCCATTCATAACTCGACAATAGTTAGAGAAGGACTTCAAGGTGAATATTTATAGGCAGACCAGGCCAAAAATCACTTGGGTACTGAACCTGCTAAAAAATTGAATTCAACCTTGCTTGATGTCTATGGTTTATGCTTCATCTTGTGTGACCTGTGGGAAATTTATGACACCCTCCTATACATACTACGTGAGAAAATTTCTCGACTTTCACAAATGTCACTAAAAGTTGCTTATTGGAAATACATCATCCTCCGGTACAATATAAGCACAACGTCGCAGCCTATGTTCAGCCGTTTCATACACATTTTTAAAACCCTGTCGGTCTCCTCGAATAGATTGAATTAAACAAAATGATTGGAGTGACGCATTTTACCTGTTGCAACTATTCAATTGGGCCACCGACATCTCAAATATTGGCGTCGTATGATCCTCAACTTGTATCCGTCATGAAATGAGACGCCCCTAATGTATTTGGGTTGAGAATTTATGGCCAATTTGTCGCTGCATCAGATTGTGCTCACCGACACAGGGGAGTTTGCAAAATATGTTGTCGCATTCGACACGGATGAGTTTTTAATTGTCCCACCAATGTCTGGCAGGGATTACTTTTCCTATTTTGAAAAGATATAGAAATCGAAGGAAAAGTAGGTTCAAGGAAAGATTAGTTTTATGGCGATAATGTCGAAAACTTTCTTTCGAAGTTGGTTACGAAAGAACGCCACAACTACTATAGAAAGCGATACAGTATCCGTCAGCTACGGGAGTGAATATGCAGACTTGGTTCAACAATTGTCAATATAATGGTCTTTAGACTTTATAATCTTATCTTTTCATTATATAATCGAACAAATGCATGGTTATTCAAATACATCATAAAAGGGATTAGTCTTCACTTACTGAGCCACAATCAATTTAATGTTTGCAGTGATTAGTAAAATTATGTAATACATATTTAATCCAATTACTTAATTCAAGCCCATAACAATAGAGTTACATAAATTTCTTTTACTGATCCTTGTTGAAATTATCTCATGTTCTCCATCCTGTTATCTTTATTGGGTCATACTGCCTATGCTATGAATAAGCGTTCTTCCCATTTCCAAGTTGTACTCGATGGAGAACAGTAATTGCATTTTATAGACACGCTACGTTAAGTTTCTTTTTCTAAAATGACACGAAGGAGGATTTTCCAGCTCATTTTAACTTTCACGACTTGTATTTTATTGTACGAAATAATGTTTGGATTTTCAAACACGAAAGGAAACTTTGAAAAACTATTGCAAAGTCGGAACTATTATAATACAAACAACGATCATGGTACAGACACAGATGTCCAGGATAGTTTTTGCAGTATGGACGAAGATCTTTCCGTATATTCTGCATTTCTTGATGACATAACCGGTTTCACGGAGATAAAAGAGTAAGTGTTATATACATGTTGGTGTTTAATTATTGCTGTAATTAACTTTGGCTAATTTGTAGGTCTGCTCTAAAAGTTCGAATTATTGCCATTGATAACGCGGTAATAGTTCGGGACGGACTCGAATGCGAATATTTAGACCAGGCCAACAACCACTTGGGGACAGAACCTGCTAAAAAATTGAATTCCTCTTATGGTGATTCGTATGGTTTAAGCTTCATTTTGTGTGATCTGTGGGAAATTTATGACACGCTCCCTCATTACGTGAGACTTATTGACCCGACCTCCCCAAATGTCACTCAAACCTGCTTAATGAAAATACATTATCCTCCGATTCAATACAAGCACAACGTCGCCGCCTGTGTCCAGCCTCTGCATTCAAAGTTTGAAAATCCAGCCGGTCTCCTGGAATGGATTGAATTTAACAAAATGATGGGGGTGACGCATTTCACTTTTTACAACTATTCAATTGGGCCAGTGACCTCAGAAGTGTTCGCATCGTATGATCCTCAAGTTGTATCCGTCTTGAAATGGGACATCCCTACTACCAAGTGGCTAAGAGTTTATGGCCAATTTGTCGCTGCATCAGACTGTGCTCATCGATATCGAGGAATTGCAAAATATGTTGTGACCTTTGATACTGATGAATTTCTAATTGTTCCACCAAAGTTTAGGGATTATTTTCCCTATTTTGAAACGTTGTGGAAATTGATGGAAAAGAAGCTTGAAGCAACAATTAGTTTTATAAAAATAGTGTCAAATACGTCCTTTAGAAGTTGGTTGCCTAAGAATGCCACTACCACTATCGAAAGCGGGACACCATCGCTCAGCTATGGGAGTGAATATTCAGACCTTGTCCAACAATTGTTACTACCCTGGAGGTCCGATTTTTTACCTGCGGGACAGTAAGTGGACATTGGGCTAGACTAATGAATATTAAAAGAAATTAATATCCGTTTTTTAGGGAGAAATTTGTTATGCGGCCGGATCGAATTATTGAGTCTGGAGTGCATTATGCCGACGAACAGGTGAAGGACACGATAAATCTTTCGATCGAAAGAGACGAAGGATACTATTTTCACTTTCGGGAATGTTCTTCATACTACCATGTACCGAATCAAGTTTTGCTGAACGATGCAACCTGCACCAATTCTTCTGCGATGATTGAAACGGATGAATACGCAGCTAAAACATTTGGTGGCGAACTAGTGAAACGGATCATTCTTAAAATGGAGGAGACGGATAGTTTAAAAAACCTGAGCTTGGAATATGTCAAGAATAATCCTTCACAGACGAAATTTAGTTTGGCGTAGATCGATGTTCTGTGGTCTTTGCAAATTTAATTGAGGTTAGTTATAATTGGTTTAAAGTAAGTTACATTGTCTATTTTAATTATTGTACGTGAATTAAGACGACTAACGTTTTTAAGTAATCAAGATCTTTTTCTATTAATAAATAAATTTTTATTCATGAGAATGCAATCACTGCATGGTTCTAAAGTTCAACACTAGTTACTTAAAATGTTCTTAAAATTTAGATAGTTTAGGTGCAGTGTTTGAACTTATTAAATCCACTCGCACCAAGGTTAGGAAGTAATGACCACGTCAGATGAAGGTCTTGGTAGTGGAAACGATGTGTTCAACATATCATCTACTGAAGACGTTAAAGCTTGACGAGCTTCAAAGCATCTCCTCCAGAATAATTTCTCTCCCTCCATTGGTTTTATACTGAACATTTAGGTCGTCTACTACCTATCTAATAGATTCATATTAGTATTCATACAAATTGTCTATAATAATAAGTACCGATTGTTTTCTAATGATTATTCATAATACTCTATTGTTAGAAGATGGGATAGTTAAATACTCAAAACATACAGCAGTAACACATTATGTAAGGTCCTCTCAGTTATATCATTACCATGCAATGCATTGCATTCTGCATTATATTTTAATATTTATTAGTATAATCCAAAGATAATAGAATAAATAAGGCTATGAGATAATGTCAACAAGTATCAGTAAAAACATTATATAGCTCTATCGTCATGAACTTGAATCAATGGGATGAGGATCAGTTCAGTTTAATCTTTAAGTGTAAATGAGGGTCAATTTTGGCAACCTGGTTTGCATCCTAGGACACTATTGCTATTAATTTGAACGTCTTTTACCTAGAATAATTTGGAATTTGAGCCGAATTTACATATCAAGTATCCTTGCAAATATAAAACGGAGGTTGAAGAAAGGAACAGAGAAAAACGCAAGTTTCAGTGCAATGTAATGGTTGTTTTACCAACTCAGAAATCACCCCTTAAATCACGTGAGTGCCCCATTGTCATTAGATACGTGTCAAGTATCAACGTAATTTTGAATACCATAGTCAGTGTCATACCAATTTGCTGGTCTCTTTGAGATGTCGACACAACTCGCGGAAACAAGGTCCTTTCAATGTTATACACAAAGAAATAATACAAGAAAACCCATTGTGGACAAAAGGTTGACCTGACCTAACCAGTGGGAGCCCCACCTGGCTTCCTTCTCCTTCTCGCCGATGGGGTCTACTGAGGCGTGATAATGCTTGCTTTTGGTCGATGCTTCACTGAACTTTATCGTTGCTGGGCGGGTGTGGTTATGGGTGGGTACGCTATCGGTGGGGGGAAATTAGCTGAGTGGAGCAGGCTCATTCTAATAGCCTCGCTAATTCAAAATCACACTTTAAACCGTACCGTAAACAAATGGAGAATCCAAGTACCCAACGAATAAAAGAGGGCTTTGATTTTGTGCAGGACCGAGACCAGACTGGATGTAAACTTCGGATGTGTATTACGAAATATCACAATCACTGCAAACGTTAAATTGATTGCGGCTCAGTCAGTGAAGTGAAGGATAAACTGTTATGATATGATATATTCCGCTGTGCTGTGTATATATAAGATAAGATTACAAATACATATGCCGTCTTACGATTAGCCCGAAATTAGTCAATGATTGCTTCGTTTATGTGAAAATCCACATAAATCTCCCAATATATGATTAGCAATTTAATATCAATATCTTGGAAGTTGGTTGTATCAAAGATTCACACACACAATTCTATATCATTTTTGGATCAAGTCAATAGATTGGACTGCATTTTAGGTATGAATAAGCAAACTTCCATTTCAAGAAATTTCCATTTCAGACAATAGCTTCTACTTGAAATTGATTTCACCGTAGTTTAAGTTTTTTTCAATATGACACGATGGAGGATTCACCATCTCATTTTAACTTTCACAATTTGCATTTTATTATTGTACAACATACATTTGATTGGATTTTCAAGCACGGAAGGAATTTACTTTGAAAAAATAACCAAAAAGAGTTGGAATTTTTACACAAATAATGAACATGAAACAGAGCTCCAGGATAGTTTCTGCATTATTGATGAAAATCTATCTGTATATTCTTCATTTCTTGATGACATCACAGATTTGTTGGATATAAAAGAGTAAGTGTTACATATACGCGTTCAATTATCGCTGTAATTTCTGAATTTGGAAAATTTGCAGGTCTACTCTAAGAGTTCGAATTATTGCCATTGATAACCCGGCAACAGTTAGGGAAGGACTCGAATGCGAATATTTAGACCAGGCCCAGAACCATTTGGGGAAAGAACCTGCTAAAAAATTGAATTCCACCTGTTGCTTTGGAGATACCACTGGCTTAAGCTTCATTTTGTGTGACATGTGGGAAGTTTATGACACCCTCCCATATTACGTGCGACTTGGCTCGACCTTGCCAAATGTCATTCAAAGTTGCTTAATGAAAATACATCATCCTACAGTCCAATATAAGCACAACGTCGCAGCATGTGTTCAGCCACTTCATTCGGATTTCGAAAATCCTGTCGGTCTACTGGAATGGATTGAATATAACAAAATGATGGGAGTGACACATTTCACCTTTTACAACTATTCAACAGGGCCAATCACCTCTGAAATATTGGCGTCGTATGATCCTCAAGTTTTATCCCTCATGAAATGGGACGTCCCGAATGTAAATGGGCTGAGAGTTTGGGGCCAATTCGTCGCTGCATCAGACTGTGCTCATCGATATCGAGGAGTTGCAAAATATGTTTTGACATTTGACACGGATGAATTTCTAATTGTCCCACCAAAGTATAAGGATTATTTTTCCTATCTTGATAAGTTGTGGAAATTGATGGAAAAGAAGCTTGCAGAAACAATTAGCTCTATAAAAATACTTTCAAACGTTTCATTTAGAAGTTGGTTACCAAACAATGCGACAAGCATCAGCGAAAGCGATAAACCAGCATCGGTCAGCTATGGGGGTGAATATGCAGACCTTGTCCAACTATTGTTACTACCCTGGAGGTCTGATTTTTTACCGGCGGGACAGTAAGTGGACAATGCACTGGATTGCGGATTAATATATATTTTTTTGAAATTCCTAAAAAATCCTTCCAGGCAAAAATTTGTTATGCGGCCAGATAAGATCATTGAGTCTGGAGTGCACTGGGTGGACGAACAGGTGATGGGAACGATAAGTGTTTCGGCCCAAAGGGACGAAGGATACTATTTCCATTTCCGGGAATGTTCTTCATATTACCATGTTCCGAATGACGTTTTGCTCAACGATGCTACTTGCAATAATTCTACTGCGGTGATTGAAAAGGATGAAAATGCAGCTAAAACATTTGGTGGCGAACTAGTGAAACGGATCATCCTTAAAATGGAGGAGACGGAGAGTTTAAAAAAGTTGATTTTGGAATATGTCAAGAATAATCCTTCTCAGACACGGTTTAGTTTAGTAGATGGCTAGATGTTTAGAAAATGTTCATGATTACGCACATAATAAACCTGTACTGTTGGAGGTTTTCGCAAATTTAAGTGAAATTAGTTATGATTGATTTAGAGCAATTTAGATTCTTTATTTAAATTAGTGTACAGCAATTATAATGTGGTTACTCTGGTTACATAGAATGGAATGTTTTTTTATCTTGTACCTTAGCAAATAAATACTTTGTTACTCATTTCATATCGGTAACGCTTGAACTGAAGGCTGCTGAATGTTTTTAAATAATCAAATCCAGCTATCAATAAATACATATTTATATGGGAATGCAATAAATTGGTTCCGAGGGGGGGGGATGGTTCAACACAGTGAAAGGGTGAGGTCGAGATTCGTTGTGTAGTGAAAGACGGAAGCCAGACTGGAACTGAACTTTGAATACGTATTTCAGTGACGGATAACCCTTCTACGATATATTCATTTATTCGGTGATATAATGGAGAGATAATATTACAGGCCGCCGTACTAATCCGAATCTCTCATTTATGTCAATAACAATCTGACTCACCGAATGTATGTATATAATTGGTAATAATCTCAATATCTACGTTTGACGCTTGTTGTAGATAAGATTAAACACAATCATTTGGAGCACGTCGATAATTGGGCTGCATATTCGGTACGAATACCAATTCTTTCCATTTCAAGTTGTACTCGAAATTGATTTCACGCCACATAAAGTTTTTATCATGACACGATGGAGGATTTACCAGCTCATTTTAACTTTTTCGATTTGCATTTTTTTATTATACCAAATACACTTGTATGGATTTTCAAGCACGGAAGGAATTTGCTTTGCAAAATTAATCCAGAGTAGAATATTTTACACAGATAATACTGATGGCCCAGAGGTTCACGATAGTTTTTGCACGTTGGATGAAGATTTATCTGTATATTCTGCATTTTTTGATGACATAACCACTTCTACAAAGATAAAAGAGTAAGTGCTGAACATGAACGTATATATTTATGTATCAAAGTAATTTTCTAACTTTGGCAACTTTATAGGTGTAACCTAAAAGTTCGAATTATTGCCATTGATAACGCATCAACAGTTAGAGAAGGACTTCATTGCGAATATTTAGACCAGGCAAAAAACTACTTGGGGAAAGAACCTGCTAAAAAAGTGAATTCCTCCTATGGTGATTCTTATGGTTTAAGCTTCATCTTGTGTGACATGTGGGGACTTTATTCCACCCTCCTCCCATACTACGTCCGGCTGGATTCGACCTACCCAAATGTCACTAAAAGCTGCTTATTGAAAATACATCATCATCCGATTGAATACAAACACAACGTCGCAGCCTGTGTCCAGCCGTTGCATTCAAGCTTCGAAAATCCTGTCGGTCTCCTGGAATGGATTGAATTCAACAAAATGATGGGAGTGACGCATTTTACCTTCTACAACTATTCAATTGGGCCCGTGACATCCCAAATATTTGCATCGTATGATCCTCAACTTGTATCCGTTATGAATTGGAACATTCCCAATAATACCAAGTGGCTGAGGGTTTATGGACAATTTGTCGCTGCATCGGATTGTGCTCATCGATACAGAGGAGTTGCAAAATATGTTTTGACATTTGACACGGATGAATTTCTAATTGTTCCATCAATGTCTGAAAGGGATTATTTTTCATATTTTGAAAAATTGTGGAAATTGATTGAAGAGAAGATACATGCAACGATTAGTCATATAAAAATAGTGTCCAATGCTTCTTTTCGAGGTTGGTTACCAAAGAATGCCACAAACACTAGCGAAAGCGATGCAACACCTGTTACTTTTGGGAGTGAATATGCAGACCTTATTCAACAATTATCAATACCGTGGAGGTCTGATTTTTTACCGGCAGGACAGTAAGTGGATAATGAGCTGAACTGGATTAATATATATTTGTATGAACATTTTAGAAATGTGTAAATAATATTACAAACAAATTTTTAATCTCTTTCCAGGGCAAAATTTGTCATGCGACCGGATCGAATTATAGAGTCTGGAGTGCATTGGGCCGACCAGCAGGTGAAGGGGACGATAAGTGCGTCGATTCCAAGAGACGAAGGATACTATTTTCACTTTCGCGAATGTTCTTCATACTACCATGTACCGAATCAAGTTTTGCTGAACGATGCAACATGCACAAATTTTTCTGCGATGATTGAAACGGATGAATATGCAGCTAAAACATTTGGTGGTGAACTAGTGCAACGGATCATTCTTAAAATGGAAGAGACGGATAGTTTAAAAAATTTGACTTTGGAATATGTAAAAAAGAATCCTTCTCAGACACGGTTTAGTTTAGTAGATGGCTAAATGTTTAAAATGTTCATGATGACATAAGTATTACATCTAGTATTAGTAGCGCCATAATATTGCGAGAGGCGCTGTGACTAGGGACTAGAATGATTGGTCTAAGGCGACGATATCATCTGAGAAGAATTAAGGCAATGTGCCCAATTGTATATTGGTATCAAGAGTTATAACTTCTTTCAGGTTACGAGAAGAACGAAAACTGCGTTTTACTACGTAATGATGATTTATACAATTAATGCATTGCTATTAATTCCTGATAGGTATTTACGTGTTCTTAGGGATAATGTGGATCCTCTGACAAAAAATTTGTCACTCGAATAAAAACTTGATTGAATTATAGAAACTTTTCTGAAAAATAAGTATCAATGAATTGTTTGAATATGAGAATTGTTGATTCGATCAGATGCATATGTTCAATTCGCAATAAACCTTATTTTCGACTGCGGATATTATTACAAATAAGAAATAATCGCTTTGCATAATGGTCAATTTGTTAATGGATGTGATCATGTACCATTGCGGTTTACATACATAAAGAGTGGTCACTTTGTTATGCAAAAAGTACCAAATAGGATTTGGTGCCAATTTTTTAGTAGTTGTAAATCCCAGGTAATAATTGAATTCATCCAGAAGAACGCAATAAAAGATAACCATCCACCAGATGAATATGTATAACAAACCGCATTTCTGTAGGGTAAGTCATTATTTTATGAATAAATGAACACTTGTATATGTGCAAAATATTCCAAATACATACTGTCATGTCAACATGGACAAAGTAAATAATTTTATCTTGTACAATGTAAACAATAGTTAATCTTTATTTCATTGGGCCTGATGATAACACAAAACCTCACCTTTCATTTCCTGCCGCAGCCCGCAGTATGACTCAGAATATCACTCATTAAACAATTGCCACACCTTTTCCTGAATGAATGAATTCTGACAGGAAACAAAGTTTCTAAATTTTACAACGACTCTTCCATGTCAAAATTTTAAAAGGATTGACTAATAGCTTATGTAGTTAACATTTGGAGAGCAAAAAAGGATATCATTTTCACAGGTAAATGCAAAATTTCTTACAACTCCCATACTATACATACATATACATATTTAGTTGAAATCGCGTATATTGATCTTGAGCAGAAATGTCCACCCAACAAGAAGAGCAGGATAATGAAGCCTCTCAAAAGGATATCGCTGAATGTATTTCTACCCTGCATCAGATCTTTGAGGAGGAGAATGATGGCAAAAACTGCATTGAAGAATTGTACGTTTCACCCATTGCGTACAAATGTGACGGTTACTACTCGATATCCGAACATGAGGTGGAAGATGACTTGGATCTGGAGAAGGAGCTATTAACAAGACTATTACAAGATGATAAAGAACCCTGTTCAATTGTCATCGTTGGTGACTCTGGAATGGGGAAATCAACATTTGCTCAGCAACTTACGGGTAAATTGTGGCTTCTTTTCTTCTCATCTTCCAAGCATGAATTCACGTCTTGGATCCCAATTTACGTCCCACTGAGGCAAATTGAGAAATTTGACAAATCCAAGTCTTCCAGGGTTCAGAATGGCCTGGTTGAATTATATGTCGAATACTATGAATCATACTTTAAAAACAGCAGCAGTGATTGTTTTCGGCGAAATTTTGGACGGTTTAAATTCATCTTGATCCTGGATGGCTTTGACGAGTTGGAGGAAAAGTGTAATTTATGGGCAAAAAATAATTGGGCTAATGAAGAGAAGTTGAGCATCAAAACGGTGATTTTATGTAAATCTCACATTTTCTGGAACTCTTCAATTAGTCAGCTTGAAAATTGGTTTCAAATTAAAACTAAAAATGAAGAAGTAATTGATATGCAAGTGTATGCCTTCAAGCCGTTCAATGACTCGCAAATTTTTCAATTTATCAAGAAAGTAGTCAACTATTTGCAATTGGGCGATAATATGTGTGGTCCCTGGCAAATGACGCGAGAATTTGCGCTAAAGTCCAATGCAGATTGGGTTAAATCTGTTAATCTTTATGAGAAATGGATTTCTGTTTTACTTCCCGAACTTCGGGGTGTAGGATCCACCCCCTTCCTCTTGGCCATAATTGTGCAAATCTTGCCGCAAATGGTAGAGAAAAATGTCCCGAGTGAAGATGATGCGATTATGGGTCAGGAAGTTATGTTAAAGGCGATATGCAAAACAGAGGTGGGTATTTATGACGAGTTTGTCTCAGCCTGGTTTACATATCAGGCTACTCAATTGATACAGGTGGACACGGGTCACCTAGTTGGATTAAGTGCAGACACGATAAAATCGCTTTTATACGTGTATACACAAAACCTGGCTTCATTCTGCATTCAGTTGAATAATGGCACCTTGGGAGATGGGAGCATAAGTAGAAAGGACACATTAAAGTGGGATTTATGGGCCAGGATCTGGAACCAGGATAGTGGCATAGATTCTACTCCGAAATGGCTAGTTTACAACGATGAAACAATCGCGAACCTATTTCCAACCAGCGATTCCGATACGGATCCACAAAAGTTTGAAAATCTTGCACAGTTACGAAATGCATCGTTACTCACGTTCAGAAATGGCAAAAAGGGCAAAGGCACGGTTAGATTTTTGCATTTGTCACTTCTAGAGTATTTCTGCGGTAGACATGTCTTTTCTGAGCTAAGAGCTGTGCTAAACTATCATGCAAACCATCACCAAGATTGTGTCAGCAATACTGCAAAAGCCTTGCCATATTTTGCATTCAACCAGAAGCTTATAACAAACCCAGAGTTTGTAGAAGTGCTTTATTTTCTTGTACAGAAAGCTAGGAGTAGTACATCCTTCCAATCAGTTTTACTACAGACTGTACAAAAGTCGGCAGAAATCCCTGGACTGAATACCATGTCGGCCAATGCTGCGACAGTGTTGTCTAAGAGCAGGTTTAGTTTTTCAAATCTGGATTTGAAGTATGTTCAGATTCCTTACGCCAATCTATCAAACTCGATTTTTACCCGGTGCGACTTGCGTGGAGCGAATTTGCAAGCTGCGAATCTATCCCATTGTTGGATGGTAGAAACAAAATTGGATGGAGCGAATTTGTCTCGCTGTGAATTTGGAGAGTATCCCCCAATCGAGTGTGACTCTGGCGAAGACTTTGAACCAAAGTTGGTGACTTTGTTGAGGCCAAATACTCTTTTGTCATTGGCATCTGATTATCGGACGTTAACAATATATGATGTAGCGAATGGGGAATCGTTATCTGTGGCTTCCGGAGGTGTAAATAAAGGCGATAATAATATTCCTTTGCCAAATGTCATAATTGTGGAAAATTACAAGAATTTTAAAATGTACGAAGCTTGCATGTTTGCCTCGGACGAATATATTCTGATTGTGCTTCTATTTAAAATGAATTCTATTCGCCTTTCAAGTCTTCAAAGTGAGTGGCAAATTATAGATTGTGCCAAAACCAATGTTGACGAGTTTGATGTTAACGTTAGAAACAAGGTCGGTGGTCCCAGGTTTTACTTTACATCAGTTCCATTCACAGTAACTTCCTGCAACAGTGTCAAGTACATTACCTCATTTGAGATGCGGCTGGGGGAAAAAGTGCATAAATACTTTAGAGTCCCGATTATTTGTGATAAAAAAATAGAGCCATGGCTGAGTTTTGAAATTCCAGATTTAATGTGGAAAGGACAAGCTGATTTGCTTTCGTCTCACGACGAGGCGAATCTTATTGCCTGTGTATGTAAGCTTGAAAACCGACATCCTTGCATAAAAATTTACAACATATCCGATGGGACAATGGTTGCTTCATTACCGGAAAACCAGTTATACTTTCCAGACTGTTGTGACCTATCTTTTAGTCCCTGTGGGTACTACCTGCTCATTAAAACAGAGTGTATTGATATAGACATTTGGAGACGAAGAGACAATCGCATCATCCCTGTAATTGTAGGGGAATGTGACCTACCCGACGTCTCATTTCCATTTATTTGCGACTTTGATCCAACTCGTAAATTGTTCGCGACTTGTGCAACTGGGGTGCTGATAGTGGGTGTCTTGGACAGTGGTATCACTCTTTTGGAGCTGTGCAAAGGATGGTACTCGCTAAGCTTCACGTTTTTCACGCTAGATGCTGAACTGTGCTTAGCCTACTGCGATGCTTTCAATAAAAAGATTGTGGTCACCCGTGTTCCTTCAAAGAGCAGTTCAAATGTTCATGATGTTGGTAGCTGGACAGAGCACTTTCAAAACTATATTTGGTTATCGAGCCGGGACGACTTGTATCTGGCACCAGATGGCGGAAGCTGTATCTATTTTAGAGGGCCAAAGCCTTATCAATACACTGAGTTGTTTTGGTTTTCTTTGAAAGATAACATGCTGTTGAGGACGGTCAAATTATCTAGAACCGTCGAAACAGATCCGGACCCTAAAGATTTCTTGGTTATGTGGTTTGCGCATTATTTTATCTTTTTGATTATCGAAGCAGAAACATTAAATAAATACCATTTTGGCGTATTGAAACTGGACAGAAAGAATCAGGAGGAGGGACAAGGCATAGTTTTTCTTGATTTGAAAGAACTTAATGTACAACAATGTGACTTGGACAATTACAACGTTAGGTTTTGGATAGATCAAATGTCGGGGCGTGTGTTTGTTTCAAAAAATTCAACCACGGCGATTATTCAATGCTTCCAAGTAATTTCTGAATTTGACTCGCGTCCAAGCTTTAAGCTGACACACACTCTACACCTTGAAACCCCTTTCCCAAAGTTATTAATTCCCTGCAACGTGAATGATGTCATTTTTCTGCATAATAATCAGCAGGAGCAATGCATATGTGTTTGGACAATTACAGATAATAAAAGTGCAGTCTACCAGGTACAAAAATGCGCAGGCAAGAAACATTTTGTAAAACCAGCTCAAAATATATATCTAGTTGCATCACTCAACCGGCTGATGTACTACAGTTGTCTGAATGAAAGTGTTTTACAAGAAATTATCATCGAAGAAAGGGAAAACGTAACAAAATTTTATCAAGTTTTACAAAATCGAGCACAGATAATAGTTAAAATGTTGGACAACGATGGTCATTTCATGTATGCTTTCTACGGCGAAAATAAGCTAATCCTTGATGAAAGTCCATCTACAAAACTCATCAAGGGAAATACCAGGCAAGAATTTGAATTGTTCCACACCATACACGACTTTCATGTTCTCCAAACGTTACATGGAGATGAGGGAACAGAGTGGAGCGTTGTTGTTTGGAATATTCCAGCGGATATTACCTATCTGAAATTTAAACTCGGACGAGATGGAAGGGTAATTTGGACCATTACAAAAACATTATCCCGTTGTAGATCCCTGTCATTAAAAGACAGCTCGATATTCAATGCTTATTACGTATCTCGACCCAGTTCCAATCTTTTTAAACATTTCAAATCGGTTGGAAAACCGACCGAGTTTGACAAGTACTGCTCATTTTCTGCCCTCTTTGTTCCAGTGTCGGAAGGTGTAACCAGTATTTTTAACATTGCTGGTGCAAATAGGATGACGACTGATTTACGCAGAAAGTGGTGCGTCACTGTAGTGGCCAAGAAATGCACAGGACTTTTGTCAAATGTAAATTTCGGTGTGAAAAACCACGTGAGTATTGTTATAGAGGGAATCAGATATGGGCGTCATTTTGCTATGAAGGCAGACCTGACATTGGTAGAGGGAAAAGTGGTTATCAAGTTGGTTCCTTTAAACAGTAAAAGCAGGTTCATGAAGATGGCTGTAAACTTTAGAGCAAAACAATGGCAAGTAGAGAGTGAGGTAGGGGTAAGGCTTGTAAAGGATATTTTACAAGATAAAACAAACGCTTGGGCTTATAACCTTAGAAAAAGGAATTGTTGCACTTGGGTTAAGAGGAAGCTAGAAGTTGCAGGGATTCAATGTTTTGATGACAGTAGGAAATTCTGTGGCACATTTGTCGTAGATATGGCAAAGGATTTTAAACTTGAAAGGCCCCAGGAGAATCGGCGAAGGCATTCAATGCTTTAATGAATTTAGAGTGTGGAGGATAATTTGTCATTTTAATGAGAATTTCATGAATAGTTAATACAATCTTTATACGTATCAACACGTTTAAAGCGTTTACGTAGCTTAGTAATGGGTACTAAATTCTAATTGTTAAAGCATTTTTCAAATAAGTATAAGTATAGTTAAAGAAAAACATTTAATTTATATTTATTATAATTAAATTATAGTTGATTGTATATGATTAGAATAAAATATTTGAAAGTAAAAATTGTAATAAATAACCTTGAATAATTAAGCAAAATTATATTCATTATTCATTCAGTTGATTATTTCCACCTTGACTACTTTTAACTTGAGCAGTTTTAATTGTCCTGTCTCCATTTGAAATGGTTGACCAACGGTACGGAGAGTTGAATAGGAACCCAACGCGTCCATCCAAGAATACAATCCAGCTCGTTCAATTCAATACCAAGTTCGTCGTGATTTTCAAGCAATATATTTCTGCTCATTGTCAAACAATTGTTGACCTGAGAAACATTTAAACAATTCTTTCAAATTATGCCATTTACTTTTCCAAATCAGAAAGTACATACACGTTTAGGATTACTTGAATCACCAAACATTGAATATTTTGACAATTCCCCGTTCTTTGCCTCGTCCATAATTTTGTCAAACACGGTATTGACCTTTTCCACCTCAAGTATCCAATGCGGACCAAGCTTGTCCCTTTTGTTTGGTTTATTGGTTGTCCTCCTATCCTTGAGAATTCCTTTGCCATATAATACATCCACAATCCTATCTGGTCCAAAGTCAATTCTCCTAATGCATCGCACCCAATAACTGTCGTCTGTTGCTGGCTCCAGGTATTCGAAAATTAGGAAGGCGTGATACCCTTTCGTAGTGCATATGGTCAGAATGCCATGGTCACTGGTTATGCACACATTTTCAATCAATTTTGAAGAAATTGAACTAGTTTTAATCGTCTCCTCCTAAAAAGATTTGTTTGATGGATATGGCGACGTGCAAATTATTTAATTGTAGTCTTACCTCATCCGTAGCTTTTGCCGTTTTCGAGCAGAAATCCACCAATTTTTGTGACCAACTCATAGTTACTGCGGGTGTTGCTCATATTCAACAGTTCAAGTGAAGGTTATAGTTGGTAATAAAAATGAAATAAGATAAGGACCTCTTATCTTAAAGTTATCTCTTTTTCCGTGAATTCGATACAAGTAATAAGCAAATGTTTGAACAAGTATAATGGCTAAAAAGTCATGCTGAAAATGTCACGTCCGTTGTTGGATATGCACAGACCCATATCTTATAATATTGATTTTATGAATATGTGTTGTACGTGTCGACAAATTCAGTGATGATAGCTAGTAGTGACTCATTTGGTTTAATCATTGTAGTGATTCAATCATAGGCATTTGGTTTCCGTCCACTGTCTGTACTGCCGTTGGCCAAATTTTAATTCAATTGTTGCAAAAGCAATCTCAGGATAACAGTTTTGTTCAGTCAGCCATTTCAATTGCCCTTTTTTTGGAGGCTTGCTCACAGAACTTATTGTTGGTAAAATATGACAAACAATTAAAAATAAGGCATGCCGTCGGATTGTGTGGATGATATTTATAATGATCAAATATTTATTATTTTAGTTAAATTCTAAGAAGACATAAACTACCATTAAATTTCACACCATGCCTTGCAGTAATTTTCCCCTAAAATGTAAACACTATTAATTTTGAAGTTTAGCATACATGTATATATTTGTAGATATATATGGATAGATGCTGCATCTACTTACGATGCAAATAGCAGATAAAGGTTACTTGGATTTCATGAAAGTGACCTAAAATTTGTCAGCATCTTCGAGTTGATTGCCATGAAACGTTGGGGTTATATAGGTTTAAGTACGTCTTTTATCTTTATGTGGTTGTTGGAGAAGGAATAATGATTCAGCTAGGCACCAGCCAGTCTAAACTATATATGACCAAGTCCATCTTAAACACGAAATAACTTAAACATATCACAAATGTAAATATGTATGTTCAAGCAAAATTAAGTCATCATATTATCATGGTTCTCATATTATATTCGTGCTTCCACTTCGTTGTGCCACTAAAAAATCGTTTCCAATTCATGAGAATTTTATTCATCAATTTATTTTGCGCACCAATTGAACCTAATAATGCCAAAGTATTGTAAGGTCAAAATATCCGAATTGTGACCGGCACCCTGCTATCGATCTTTCTTTTCAGGAGTTTAATCATACCGTAGCAAACTACACTATAAAGTAGTTTCTGAAACGCGAAAATGTTATCCGTGTCAACTCATTACTTTATCATGGGTTAAAAGCCAGTTGTATAAATCCATTTTTCTTTAGTTCGGATTGAGGTACTAAACCGTAAGCAAATTTAACATTTGATTTCAAGTGCGACACAACTAATTCCTAATCTTATTTCCATAATTCATCAGTCTCAACACACTGAACATGATGCATTTGATGCAAGTACCAGCAGACACCTTCTGCACATTGCAATCATGAAGGCGATAATTAAATCTTATCGGCTTAATATATCCCACTCCACAGGATGCTGACCAGACAAGACCAGCGTCGCTGTCATGTCACTCACTACACAGACGAAAGTGATTTAAGAGTTACATTTACCTAATTTATTCCGTGTGGGGTATTATTGCACCCTTATCCCGATCTCTGCGAGATAGAACAGATCATCATTTTAATAAATGATTGAATGACATTTATATAGAGTACAGAATTTGCAACCGGTTGCAACTCATCAAATATACTGCTGCTAGTCACACATTTCTTGCAAACAAGTTCAGAATGGATCAAGAGTAAGCATATTTAATATTTCCGATATCTGTTTCAGAAATGTTGTTGCTTAAAATAAAGTTGAATAATAATGTCATTGTCATGTGTCAGCACAATTGCAATTATTGCTGGAATTGGTGTTCTCGTCATTATTGTGGCAATTCTAATCTGTATCCGGGAAATGATATCGCATTGTATGGATCGAATTTGCGACTACATTTGTGGATGTGGTGACGACGACGGGAATACATAGTTGAGATATCTGACAATTGACATCCATTGACATCCATTTGTAGTGTGGGGAGCTTCCATCCTGTACTTTACATTTTGAATGTATAATTATGCAGAATATTGTTGAATAAATTACTTTACCAACTGGTATTCATATGTGAGTAGGTTCTGTTGGTTTAATTATCAATCAAATTCGGTCTTCATTTCGGTCTTCATGATTATATGCGGATCTATTTTAGATTAAAGAAATTGTTTGTTAAATGGCACCCAATCACTTCGTCAGGTCGTCATGTCATGTCGTAGAATCCATCCACCTAAGCTGCCATCACCAGGAAATATCCACCCCTAATGATCGAGGAAGACCATTTTGCGGTAGGAGTCTCAGAGGCACCACAACTACTCCTGTAGCCCCAGCCAACATCACGCTACAGTTTTCCGTAGTACACTGACACGCCTTCTGATCACCAGTAGTTTCAGAAGTAGTAGTAGGAAGATCAATGCAAACACCC
Organism: Folsomia inoculata; assembly: GCA_034695825.1. Classification (NCBI taxonomy): domain Eukaryota; kingdom Metazoa; phylum Arthropoda; class Collembola; order Entomobryomorpha; family Isotomidae; genus Folsomia; species Folsomia inoculata. The sequence continues at coordinate 32,747 of JAQIWQ010000007.1, read as the reverse complement.
AGGCGTTTGTGGCTCCGGGCACAGGAACCCCTTCGCGTCAGCCGACGCCGTAGGCAGTCGTCCGACATATTGCAGCAGCACAAGCACCAACGAAGCACTTGAAGACATCAGAAGGACTACAAATAACGCCGCCCGAAACACACACGACAAGCATAGTAGCCTTCATATTCTGTTTGGATGAAACTAGATATTCCGACAGGGGACAATCTCACAAGTTTACTGGTCAAGTTCGGAGAAATTACTGTGCCTTGTAGTGTTAGAGTTGAAACGAGTCTCTCTACTCATTGTCATGGAGCGATAAAATCTGTCGTGGTCCAGGTCCAGGGATTGTTTGGTGAACCTACTGACAAATCACTATAGCCTCCTCATCCTCATCTTCCACACTGTAAAATGCAATAAGTGGGAATGAATACTGGTTTTCCTGGATTCACCAAACTGTATTGATCTCTGGACCACGACAGGTTTTATCGCTCCATGAGTAGTGAGACTCGTTTCAACTCCAAAAAATACAGTAGCAACGCCGCAAATACTAAGCAAGCATATTACATTGGTTACCTTATAAGGTTTACATATGGTATTAATAGAAAATGCATGCATTCTTACTCATCATTTACTGACCCTTTTTTGTAGCAAATTTCACTCTACCTGACATGAATATCGTCACTGTTCGTAAAATGCCCATTCTGTTATATTTTGGTTTGAAGGTCCTGATAATTAATCCATTAGATAGATATCAAAATATAAAGCGACAATCATTTTATATCTGGCGGCGTACGCTTTAACTAACTGTAAGCTGCGAAATTAAAGGGAGATAAATGGATTAAACTGACTAAAACACCATTGTTTAATCAATTGATTGATGAGACCACGATTAGGTGGCATGAAAACTTGTATTTAGCAACCTGTTAACAATAGTCTGGTCCTCTTTATCCTTTAATTGCTCTACAACCATCCTTGGGTTTGGATTGACGACGTGTAATTTTTTGGGATTTTTTCAATTTCCTTCTTTGAAAATGGGGACGTTTGGCAGCATTTTGTTGCTACTGACTATTTTCACATGCTTTACTCACTTGGCTGCGTCACCAGTGGAAAACTCTGGCATTCCAAAGCTCAACCTGAACGCGGAACGGGATTCAGGCGTTTGGACGGCAAGTGGGAACAATGGCGGAATAGGTTTTTAAATAATCCTTAAGATTGTATTATTCAGTATATCCAATCTTGAATTTTGTCATTTTCAGACATTCGAGTTTCGGCTGGAGTCCCTGGTGGAATTTATTCAGATCTGGAAGCAAATTCGATTTTTACATCAAAAATTTATCATGGCTTTAACGATATGGAGACGAGATGGGTTGGTCGGACAAATTGGACATTTTCAAGACAATTTACTCGTAAACGAATTCATATACAGACAAATAATAAGGATTATTCCTGACCCAAAATGCTTTATTGTTTGCAGCCAGCAACGATCTTTTAGGCAAAGACAAAATTGTCCTTGTTTGTGAGGGACTGGACACCATAGCGGATGTATACATTAATGACGTTATGGTAGGAAGTAGCAGAAACATGTTTGTCAGGCACATTTTCAATGCCAAATTTGCGATTCGGGTAAGCATTTCATAGTCTTATAAAAGAATTAAGTAAATTTTTGGATGTTCTCAAGTTCTTGGGAGTTGTCTATATAATATATATATATTCGTCCTCTAGGCGGGCGTTAATGTCATCAGAGTAGAATTCCAGTCCCCAGTCGAATATTCTCTGAACGAATATATTCGCTTCAATGATACCTACGGCTATCCAGTATTGCCGGCGGGTTTAGCCCCTCAATACCAAGGGGAGGACAAGGCTCAAATGATTCGGAAAATGCAATCCTCATTTGCTTGGGATTGGGGGCCGGCCTATGCTAGCTCTGGAATCTGGTAATTAATCTTCGAATAATTAAAAGCTTTTGGACAGCACTCAGTAGATTGTACAGGGTTAATCAATCAAAATTAATGTTATTGTAATGCAGGAAAAATATATGGGTGGAAGGGTTGGATGGAGCGGTGATAAGAGATGTGCTTATCTTTACGAATGCCAATCAAATCCCTGATGAAACTGATGCCACGGTGTGGAATCTCACTGCCCGTGTTTACTTTGATGTCGCACCAGCTTCAGAAAGTGGGATTTTAACGTTGAAGCGATCGGGTAGTGCGGAAGTAGTCAGTGTTCCCGTCACCTTGTCTGCGGGGGCCAGTGATGATCCCCAAGATATTATTGCATCTGTTCCCGTATGTTGATGCTTTAAGGGTCAAAAAGCATAAGGCAGGCATTAATGCAACAATATTTAACATTTAATTGCATTACAGGGTAGCACTGCAAAACTATGGTGGCCCAACGGACATGGTGATCCAAACCTTTACACTTATGAGGTTTCATACACGTCTAATACGGCAAATGAGACAAGCACCAAAACCCTTCGCGTTGGCTTTAGAACGCTTGAACTTGTACAAACCCATGTTAATCCGGAAATTGAAGAATGGGGTACATCACTTAATTGATTATACATCATTAATTCACTATAATAATTAAGTAATCCAATTCATTTTCTGCATTTCATTAAAGGCCGAAATTTTTACTTCCTCATCAATGGCATTCCAATCTATAACAAAGGCTCAAACTTTGTACCAGCTCATGTTTTATCTGAAAGAGTTACCGAAGAGGCGACAAGATGGTTATTGGAATCTGCGAAAGACGTGCATTCAAATATAATCCGAGTTTGGGGCGGTGGGCTATACGAATCTGACATGTTTTATGACGTGAGTTGTATAATTTTTGCCAGTATTGCTTTCGACAAAACCGATTTTGTGTTCTATAACGTATAATTTTGGTTTTATTGGTTTTCCAGCTTACAGATGAGCTTGGAATCATGGTCTGGCAAGATTTCATGTTTGCATGTGCAATGTACCCTGCAACGGATGAATTCCTCCTGAATGTTGTCGATGAAGTAAAGACCAATGTTAAACGACTTCAACACCATGCTAGTTTAGCGATTTGGACTGCAAATAATGAAAATGAAAGTGCCTTGAGGGATAACTGGTATGGAACTAGTCCCTTGTTTGAAACCTACAAAGCAGATTACATCAAGCTTTATGTCCACACTATTCTTGCAAACGTAACTGCATTGGACCCCTCCAGAGAAATTTTATCCTCCAGCCCAGGCAATGGGATGGAGACGGAGATGGAAGATTGGGTTTCTCTGAATCCTGGGGATTCTCGATATGGAGATAGTAAGTCGATTATCTCGGTTTAATAAAGCTTTAATGTGCTTTTATAGTCTCTAGGAATTAAAATACGCCAAATAATCCCAAACAAGTTGTACATTTATCCTTTAGGAAATATTAATGTTGTTTTGTTATATAAACAGCGCACCATTTCAATTACAATGGGGACGGCTGGGATCATAACATGTTCCAACGGAGGACAAGATATGCGTCTGAATATGGCTACCAGTCATTCCCCCACATAGAAACCCTTGCTCAGGTAATTGATGAATTAATTACATTTTCAGTAAAATTAAGCAAACGTAGATTTGTCATACTTCCATTTTCAATGTTGTATTTAGATAACCGACAATCTTGAAGAGTGGACATGGGATTCCAGGTTTGTCGATCATCGTCAACGTCATCCCGAAGGGCAGAACGAAATGCGAAGATTTATCCTCACCCATTTGCCATACCCCGTGGATTACAACTCTACTGAAGCTTTCCCATATATGGTTTACATGTCACAGATCACTCAATCTATGGCTCAGAAAACACAAACGGAATTTTTCAGAAGGTGGATGAATAACCTTAACACTACGGATGGTACGGGGAACAATATGGGAGCCATTTACTGGAACCTAAATGATATTTGGGAAGGGTGTTCTTGGTCTTCAATTGGTAAATTCCTTATTAGGTTACATATTCTCGGTTGAATACGTCATTGTCTGTCGTCCTTTCCTTTAACCTTTAGAAATTAACGGAAGATGGAAAATGTTGCATAGTTACATTCAACGATCCTTCTCCTCAATTCTGCCATCTGCGATTAAGGTGGAAAATGGAGATGTGGCGATAACACTAATATCAGAGGTGGACAACAGTGATATTGGACCAATGCGAGTTCGAGTCTTTAACTTGAGCAGTTTGACACCAGTCATTGATGAAGATGTCCCGATTGAAGCGGTATAAATTAAAATTAAGCAATTATGTTGTCAATATTTGTACTCAGCATCATTTTTTCAGTCATACCTAACGTCCGTAGAAGTGCATAGAGTCCTTGCAAACGAATTAGAAGAACACGGATGCGGTGAGGGGGCAGTTGCATCGCCCTGCATTGTGTATTTGACAATTCCCGGACTTCCCGACAACTTCTTGTGGCTTCATTATCCAACTGACAAAATGTATTTGAAAGATCCCAACATTCGGGTAAGGATATAAGCTCACCTACAAATTGGCCACAAATTATGCAGTCCAAAATTTGTCAAATGTGATTATTTCGTGTTTTTCACGATTGGCGTCTGTAGGTTACCGAGTACACCTCATCTCCAGACATGAAATCATTTACAGTGACCTTGACCACGGATGAGGTAGCGCCTTTCGTATTCCTCAATTTGAAACAGAACACCCATGGGAAATTCAGTGACAACGGATTCATCATGGTGGAGTCCTCATTAATCCTGACGTATACATCAAGAGATCCCATCACCTTGCCAAGCTTTATTGACCAATTGGAAATTATTTCTCTGTACAATGTCACAATGGTGGCTTAAATTCTAGAAATGTAATTACAAGACACTAAAACGATTCTGAATTGCCTGAATGAATGTCTTTAATTTCTGTTTTAAAATATATGGGCAAATTAATATTTTTGAAAATATATAACTGTTGAATTAAAATAAATTCTTGTTCAACTAATGTAAATTTATTTGTCCAATTGCTGAGACCATCCGATCATCCTAAAAAAGAGTACAATAGTATTACTAGCATTCACTTTGGGTGGTCCTGGATTATGTACAGTGCATTTTAACGAGCCCGATGCCAATATAAACAGTAATAATCTGCAGTTATATTTTGTTTATTTATTACTCTTGAATGTTAAGGTTAATCACATTGAGAATTCAGGTATACATTTTAAACGCAAAAGCTTGCAATTATATCCTTTTCCTTTATACACATTAACTAGATAACTGAAAATGTTTAACAAGAGATGTGTGTCGCTTTCAAACGAGTTAAACTTGGAATCAGATAAGAAAAGTAACTACTGAAGTTAGGAAAATGGACGAAACAATGATTGTCAACAATGATGAATATTTTCCCATTTCGTTTGCAGTGTTACAGCCATCCGTGCTAAATAATCGGAACATGCCATGTAGTATCAAACGACTGTATAGGCATATTCTGATTTTGCGTATTTTCATTACCTGCACCAATTCCGCTCACCACCTCCGGTGGTTTTGGGATCATCGGCATATGCACATTCACGAATAATTCGCCATTTGCCGTCAACTATTCAGGATTATTTATAATCAAATTAGGCATATTATGTTAGTCATCATTATTTATCAAAATTCCTTACTTTTTTCCACCGTTTTCTGGCACAAATTTGCTGGGGCTGTACGGGTTTGGAGAACATAATTGCAATCGGATACTTCCATGGAAGAGTTGTCGAATGGGTCGCTACATTTCGGACTGCGAAAAGAGTCACACGTCCAACATTTGATACCTTCAACGGATCCTTGGTCAAATAAATGCAAAATTATGTTTAAATTCTGGCATTGCATTGTACATATGTGGTTGATTGTTTAAGATGTCATTATATATGTACCTTGATAAATGGACATGATAGCAATGACGGATAAGACGAACAAGATTGGTCTACTTGACCCCATTTTGTAGACTGCAAAACCACAGAATCAAAATTCTTCACAAAATGTTTAAATAAGGACGGAAATTAATGTACAAGTCCTTCTTTGCAATGCAACTTGACGAGTGTTTAGTTTGGCCTATATTTGCACAGACAAGATGTTGCTATGGGATAGTGCTGTGAAAGAAAACCCATGGATATGGAATTTGTTGACAGCTAAATATTACTTTGCTCTCAAGGTTGCATCCATAATTATATCATATTTGGGCATGACTGCATGGATAAACATGCAATTTTTACATTTTTGCTTCAGTTTTCAGTGGATAGTAGCCAAACCTTATGGATTTGCATGCAAAGCTGGGCTAGGCTTGGTTTGTTTTTGCCTGGAGGGCTTGCAGACTGGTTCTTATAATCCTGTGCTAGTTTTCGCATTATATGTTGTAGTGCATAAAAAAGCACATATAAAAGAAATGATAAATGATTTAGTCTTTTCCCCTAGTTGCAGAAGCATGGATTCTCTGATTCAATGGTAAATTCTTCGTTTATGGAACGAAAGTAAGCACATGGGAAATGACACTGTGATACGATTTTCCTACGCGTGATGTATGCTTTTTAGAACACTGTATGACAATTTGTGGAATGAACTGAATTTTAAAGTTACTTATCCACTCTACATATGATAAGTTCTACATAAGATATCATATATCATGCCTGTTCATGAAATGAAAATATTTCCAATTTGAATTGTTGACGGATTGTTGATAATCCAGCGTTGATATAGGTCAGCCGGACGGAATATATTCGCTCGAGATGTTGTTTTTGTTTGGTGGATTGGTAAGTGTTATCATCATATCTGGGCTTTCGATAGCGCTTTCGTAGCGTAGATTTCGACAGTGGTTAATTCCACTTTCTATTCCTACTAAAATTAAAGGAATTACAAGAATTAGATCGTTCTAAACCACATTGAACAAACAAACACTCCCTTAAGAAAATGTAAGGTAATCATGAAGAGGGGTACTGTAAATTTACCATGAAAAATAAAAGCTAATGAGTAAACATATAATTTGATTTCCTAATCGGACAAACAGACGAAACAAACAATCACATAAAGTAATAGTGGCTACTTGTATAATAAATCATTTATTCAAACCCTATCGTTTCTGGCAAAACAATATTCATGTCTGCTATTAAGGGATTTCAAACAGACAATACAAGGGAGCTTCTAGGCACATTATATTCGTTTGGATTGCTGTGTACATCTTTAAATAATGAACTATGCTTGAATTGTAGCATGGCGACTTTGCGAAAGCAGAATTATTGCTTTTTGCTACCCGTGCTCCCACCGTACAAAGAAGTGAAATGGCTCGTTATCGTGGTCGTTGTTTACAATAGTGATTTGGTGATAGTTTATCGTTAGTCATATATATTTTGTGAGAGTTATGAACGAGTTAATATTTATTTTCAACGTAAGAAACAAACATTCGAAGGAGCGTCAGATGCTTGTGTAGAATTGCACAACTGTTTAAAAACTTGGTATAGTATTCAGTTTATTCCTTGAAATACAATGTACACAAAATGCAGCATTACATTTCTTAATTTACAGCTGTTTTATGATGAGAAACGAAAAGGAAATCAAATCAATCATGGGAATGTATGACCTTTAAATTATATCGTGATATCAAATGGTATTTCCCATGAATGGCACCATGTTATGTAATTCCCTTATGCATTACTGGCTATGCCCTGACTGATTACTCAATATTTGCAAATATCAATTATCGATAATTAATTCCTTGATACATTATCTTTCAATAATGATATTTTCAGCACCTGCTTGATATGAAATGAATTCACTGTGCAAGAGTTTAAAAGGATCAAACCAGACACAATGTGCATGTGCTAAATCTGTACTTCGAAAGTTATCCAATAAAATAGTTCGGTTTTTATTGCATCTATATAATATGCATTTGGATCATTGACAATATCGTCAGAGTGTATAAAATTGACTAGACAAGTGACTAAGAATGGAAGCGATACACAGGCTGTTTGGTGTCCAATCATTCAAGGTATTCTTGCCATAATAAAGAATTAAACAATTTAGTCCCATTTGATTTAAATCAGTGATTTAAATAAGTCATAAAGCTGTTTACCTCACTGCTGTTTAATATGTTTTGGTAGCGTTCCTTAGTTCCTTCCCCTTCAATTTTGATGTATGTTACTTTACGGGTTTTTAGTATCCCTTTCAAACAATTATTAACAACCTACGTAAGAAGCATTAATTAAAAAGCAGTACAGAAAATAAAGAATGAAGCGAAGAATGATTTGCATTTAATCAAACACTGGTCTAAAATTGCTACTTTTAAGGTGGAAAACTGGGAGAGGTGGAAATTGGAGGTAATTCCTACCGAGGACAATTGGTGGTTTGAATATTCAGATGATGAATACTGGTACCGGTTTCTTGATCGCTTCTGGTGGATGCCCACTCTCGTCGTGTTGATTTATTGGGTTGGCGTCTATTTTGCCAAACGTTTCATGGAAGGACGAAAACCCTTGAGTGGCTTGACGGGGATTATGGTAATCTACAATATGGGAATGGGAACCTTTGCCATTGTTGCTATTGTTAGGCTTATACCGTTAATTCAGAGGACAATTAACCAACCCGATTGGGTGCATCGCAGCCTTTGCTACAGGTAAATTTGAAGTGAATTACAAATTAATTATGGTACTAATCAATTTTTTCATATTATTTTGAAACAGGCAACAAATTTCTAGCAAGCATTTATTCTGGATATTTGCATTTAGTTGGTCAAAACTTGTCCTTTTAGCCGACACGTTTTTTCTCGTCTTTAAAAAGAAAACTGTCCCATTTTTTCAAATGTGGGTAGCCAACAAAGTCATTATAAATTTGGAAATGACATGACATGATTTTGATATTAAATGCGCAGATATCACCACAGTATAATGGTCTTAGCCCCAGCCCAAGTCCTGACATTTGGGGAACCCATCAACTTCTGGTTTGGGATAATTAATTTATTTCAACATGCCGTGACATATCCGTTTTTAGCGTTTAAAGTGAGTTAGATACGAATTCAACTGTCATTTAAAAAATTATAACAATTTATGTTTGATATAGGCACTTAAATTTACAGTCCCAAAGATATTTTCTACTCTAGTAGTGTTGGTGGAACTTGGGCAAATGATTGTATGCTTGATCGCTGGAATTTATACAGTCTTCATTATACGTAAGCCAAGTTTAATTTGTTAATTTTTTGCCGTAAACATTTCCAACAATATTTTGCAGGTAATGGTGGCCATTGCGTAAGACATCCGTGGAGCATTGCTGTATTCAATTTCATGTACTTTACAATGTTGGTCCTCGTGTCACAAATGACTTATTCGCACTTTTTTAACACGAAGCTGAAAAAGATGTGATAATTGTCGTGCATAAAAGTTTGCGATAGTTTTATCGTAAAATACATTAAGGAAAATAAAATTGAGCAAGCTGAAGAAATTTAAAGCACAAACTGTTCAAATTATTAATTTTTCGCATGAAGTATGTAAGCATATTTTGGAACTAATTTTCATTAAAATACTTTAAATTATAAACAAAAGACAGACTATATTAAATCTATTGAAGTCATAGGAATTTGAAGTACATATGAAATCTATATGACATATCGTTTTAATGCTGTTCACTAAAGACACACCCACTAGACATCTACCATTCTTGTGTCCCCTTAGATGCGGACACACCTCGCTCGAGGCGATAAATATAGTTTTCAAATTGCACTCTGTAAATCAATCAGAAATTAAAATTTCATGGACAAGTTTCAGTGATATGTATGTAGCATAACTTCTAGCAATGATGACAATTAGCATTTGAAATAAATAAATTGGTTTTACGAAGCATACCACTGTGTTTTTGACGAAAAAGCAAAAGAAATGGTGGTTTTTAATTTTTTTCTGGGCGATCTGTTCATGTTCATGAACAATAATTTTTACACATTTTCAGAAAGTCTTTATAAATCTATACTGATGAGCTGTTCAAATGATCCATTGTTTTAGTTGGAAATATTCGAGCTATTCTAAAGTATAGCACCGACGCCAATCGGCGCGGAGCGTTGGTTTTTTTCAATTGTAACCACATGCATGACTTTTCTATGAATATCGCACCTGATTTTAATAAAAGGATAGTTTTTCGTTGAGAAACATCAATTTCCATACAAAAAACTTCAAATTCTAATGTGATATTTGATATTTCAGGTTTGGAAACTTATTTTTCTGCAACTTTTCTTTCAGTCCGCATATCTTTGGCAGTTTTCTCCATCAAACAAAATGAGAAATCTACCTAATGAATTGTAGTACTAAACTCTCAAAAAAGTAGACTTCAAGCCTACGCGACTTTTGTAAAATGCCCTTCAATAAGTGTTCACAAAATCTGGAATCGCCTATTGTAAGCATCAACAGATTAGTATTGTAGGCTAGCCGTGCAAATTTATGATTCTTAGAACTTGGTACATTATTGATCCTCATGTTTTTTTTACTGACAAAACGAAAACTTAATCAGGTTGATGTGGGAATTATAATGCAACCGTACCATAAAATATAGGAATATTCGAGCACTCAAAGACCAAGATTAATCATGTTACCATAAAGGATTTGAATATTCGAAAACATATTTGTATAGAAATATCCAGCACCCAATGAATAAGACTAATGATATAAATACATAGGTACCGAACCACCAGTCCATCGCTTTCAGTAGCTAAGGCGGTGAATTATTATTTTAATATTTAGAGCTCTATTAAGCTAGTCCCAACCCTACAATTAGCATAAATGTAAAACGAAATTTGCTCAGTTCTTGAATAGTCAACTTCCGTTGTTATTCCTTCGATTGAACGGACTATCCACTTGACATTTGTAGAATCCACACAATACACTTGTCCATGAATCTCTACATTTGGCGAATGTCTCAAGCTTAACACTAAAAATGAAATCTTCACGTCATCGAATTCAGGTTGCAGTTGAAAGCCAAGTTCATAGCCAGATCCACCTTCCCAAGAAGGTAATGCCTAGACAATTAAATGTGATAACTTATTTCAACATTGGTTACTATGTCGGAATAATACCTTTCCGATTCTCAAGTGAGAAAGACATTTTTTGCAGTAATCGATTGCAACAGGTAATGCACTATTGTTCTTATATATGGCATTAATATTTAATTTTGTAATTGTATTTCCAACAGATCTTCTGCGTTGTAAAGCATTGTCTAGCAATGGCTTGTTGCTTTGACGGGATTATCCATGTAATACTGACCAAGCATACGCTCAGCAAGGTCCAATTTTATTTTACTACAATCCAACAAATAACACTGTTGCTGTCTACGGGAGTTTTTTGCTTCACCTTATGGAGACATCGAAATTGCAGGATTAAAAACCTAATCGATCGATCAAGAACCTGCTCATACTTCTTTGATGATGTTGCACAGAAAAGAAAGGTTATTACAATGATTTATACTTATTGGGCTTTAACTATTTCCTCTGTAGTAATGCTCTATTATAGAAAGCTGCAATTCCAAAGTGTATGTATTGGCTCACAAAGCGGCAGCTTACGGCATTTACGGCAATTTCAGACAGAAAAGCACTATTTTGCATGCACTAAATTTCAGAACCCAATTCAGCAAAACAATGTTCAAATTTTTATAAATCCAACCGAAATAGATCACCTAATTAAATCGTATTTTTTCTGTAATCGCATCGACAATCCAATATCCTGTAATTGTAAGATGGAAGTTATTAACCACTCTTTAAGCTAATTAGGGATTTGAAAATAGAAACCAAATTGGGCCTTTGGTTTCGTCATTCACAGGGCTAGATTGGGCCAGATGGGGTTTCTACCTAACCTCAACAAATTTAGCCCCTTTCTATTACAACTGATGCCGAATTTCGAATTCCGAATGGAAAAGTTCCAATTGACTATTATGGTAAAAATGCTTACCAATTTTTTGGTGTCATTTTGTTGATCCTACTTCACTACCAGTAATCAGGGGGGTGCAACTTAAATTTGGTCTACCCTTCCCCCGAGTTGCGAAACAATTTGACCACAGTCTTATAAACAGAACAATGCTTATATCACATTTTGTCTTTAGATATTGAACACAACCAACATTATTTGTATGGTTGCCACCGTAACGGGAACATTTGAAAACCTAAACCAAATATTCCACAAACTTAGCAATGGACAACAAATCGATCAAATTCTTCAAGGAAACGGAGCCGTTGCCAAACATACCTGGAGTTTTGGATACTATTCGACGAATAGTACTTCTGCATACGACAACTACTATGATATCTACATTGGCAGCTTTCAAGTCTTCGTGGACTACTGCGCTTTCACTGTCATCAACTTTCTAGAAGCTGGCCTTGTAGTTTTTGCCATTACGCTATTGGAGACAGCCAAAGCATTTACAGCTAGGCTATCCAAAATTTGTAAAAACAAATTGCAAGCCCATGATGGGATGGAGATACTGAAACAATACGGGGATTTGAAAGCGTTGTCAGAAGCAATTAATGAAACGGCAGCTGCGGTCGTTTTTTACTATTGGCTTTGCACGTTATCCTTCATTTCCCTTGGACTGGATACTTTTGTGGAAAATCCAAATTGGTTCGGAAAAGCCTTAAATTTTGCATACCTAACTCGTATCGTTATGTTTTTCTTGGTGTCGGCTAATGTATGTGAAGAGGTAAGACCCGCGGGGGATCTATATAGTATATAGAAATAAAAGGTATTTGTATTTAGTCTATTTATTTTCTATATTAATTCTGATGGCAGCTGCAAAAATTTCGGGCGTTCCTCCAGGATTTGGATTTCACTAATTTATTCACCTTTGAGGTGAGATACCAATTGCTCGAGGAGTTGGCAACACAACCCATTGGAATTCGAGGACTTGGGAAGTTTGTAATCGACAACAGGTTTCTTACAAATGTAAGTTCGTCAAACATCCTCATGGTTACGCTTTCAGAGATGAGTATTACTTTTTTGGGACGTACAGAATTTGTTTCCCTACAGATGGCGACTACTTTGATAACGCTTTTCGTGATTGTATTGCAAACGCCGGGTGGCATTGGATACGATTAATGGATTTAATATAGGAATCTGGATCTGAAAACCAATGGAGTAATATAAGCCGTCTAATGTAGATGTGACGTGTAGCTGTACGTCTTTTAATATTTTGAGGTTAACACCGAATAATTGAAAAATGAAGCTTGTTAGCGAACATTAAGAATGTCTTAATCATATTTTGCCTTACTGACGTAACCGAAGTACAACCTGCGCAAGTTCAGTAATAATGTTGACCATTAAAGTTAATTATACATAATACTTGAGCAGAATTCAAGGAACAGGAATGTAGTTATTAATCTTTATGAAGTGTGACGGGCAGATAGTCGTTTAGACCGGTGGAACTGGTGTGGAGAGTGCAATACATGTACAGTGCAATACAGTGATTAAGGTACAAAAAGTCAAATTTGTGAAATGGATGTTTTCAGTATGCGTTTAGGTATTATTTTTATTTGATATGTACTTATAGAAATATATAAAACAATCCTGCACCGTGTAGATAGTGAATTGGTTTTGTTCCTTTCTTAATTTGCAGATTATTGATTATGTATGTAAATTGTAGCAATATGATACATTCATGAATATGGCAAAAGCAGAGATGCAACCAAAGGCAAATGAAGTTTTGTTGAATATATATTAGCAAAATTCCCATGAATGTATTTTTTAGTATGGTTGAACGACCACATCTACCACTTGACCACTAACTGTTTCATTTTTGGCCTCGACTCTTGGTGTCAACGCATCGCATTGCAATAAAGTACAGAAACACATCTTATGTTAAAGATATAAATAACTTTTGAATTTCTTACATTTCAACAGCACAACATTTTTAAGAAGCTTATTATGGTCAACGGCTTTTAGAAAAAATTTTGATGATAAAAGTGGTTTTCATTTCTATGATATCTATTAAATTTGTTTGCCATAAATTGGTCCGTGCACATATTTAGAGCAATTCATCAATTTTCCAATTAACGATGGAAGCATTATTTGTTTCTTTCTACCACTATTAGTGGCCCTACAGGAGATGTTTTTGCAGCAAATAATCTAATTCAGGGCAAGTTCATGTAGCAAACTGACTGGCAAACCAAATCCCTGCAATCTTATCGGGAAAATGGTTTGTGTATAATGACATGTAAAAAAATGATAAGTTCTAATTTCGTGAGACAATAAATCAATGAATCAAAGAGGATCTCACGGGAGGGGGGTGGCATTCTTGGCTCAATTTTGTAAGCATACTCTGCCTGGAACTGCTCAATCTGGAGGTACAGATAAGCAAAGGGTGTAGCTTAACTTGTCCCAGGTCTTGGGAGGACTAAAATATTTGGGAGTTCTGGACGGTGAGTTTTGACTTAAACAGAAGTGGACATGAGTTGTTGAATTTCTTAAAAATTTTATTAGGAGAAGTGGGAATCTTGAAACAATACTTGTTCGGAAATGACCTAAACTATGAATTTAAAGACGTGCTGCAAATCGCTGCTAAAATGTACCGAATGAATAAAAACTTAGAGTGCAACTTGATTTATCCCGAGCCAGTGTGTCGAATTTTTGGTGCGAAATAGAGGGGGGAAAAGTGTATTTTTTATTCGGTGCACAAATGCAGAGAAAAAAGGAAAAAAATAAATTCTTGATTTTTTTTGGTGCGGCCTTTTTTTGGTGTGGATCTATGAATAAACCTGTTTGGAATTGCCTGTTTCTTTTTGTCTTTATGTTAATCGGCAAACGGTAATTGTTCAATTTTGCAAATAAAAAAGCAACGTTGACCCTCGAGCTCAAACATGACATTTAAATTATTATCATAGACTTTAAAGAAGGTGGCGGAGAGACACCGAAAGCTAGCAGTTATTAAATAAATCAAGTTATTTCCTCTTAAACCGCAGAAATGCCAATTCAATAAATTTTAAAGCTTGAAATCAGTCTGTGTCTATTTCTAACCAATGATAACGATTTTGTATAAGTGATGAAATTTCATCCATCAAAGGAAGAAAGTAAATATAAATAAAATTCAAAGTTCATATTTCTGAAAATTCATTGCTGAATGCAAATTGAACAAATTACTACAAATAAGAAAATTTAACCCACGTTGATTATACATTGACATGGTCTCAGTGGTTTATGAGGATAATATCTTGATTTTATTGAAAAAACCGCAAGCTTTCGATGACACACTGTGACCTTCATCAGGCAATTCAAATCATCAGAAGTTTCGAAACCACAGTGTGCAACTCGACATTAACGTTTGAGTATAAAGTACTACTATTGCTACATGGTTACATTTAAAAAAAATTAAGGCTGTCAGTGGGGTAAACATCAGGGCATTTATTTGCACAAAGAGTTTTATATGATCCATAAATGTTTTATATTATATATGTATACATATGTACAGATAGAGGGAAAATTATACACCAGTTGTGATTAGGGCAATAAACTATAAACAAATTTATGCTGTAAAACCGTCACTTTACAGAGTTGCCCTTGAGTAGCTTTACCATTGACGTGTATTTCATTCTCCGTTACCAAGGGCCCACATGGCTGTCTGTCTATAACACTTCCTAGGGTTTAGTAACCACAGTCGTGTTTGTAGAAGTCTATTCATGTATTGCGTTGCTCTATTCTTTAATTTACAACATTGTTGCTAAAATTACTTGCAATGATTCATTAAGGCACGCTAAAAGGCATTAAGGCATGCTAAAAACGGTGCCTAACGGTTAACGTTTACTAATAAGCGGCACTTGTTCAATTATTTGCTATCAACGTCAAAACATGTATGGCCTTAAATTCATCTACAGAACTTGAAAAAACTGAAATGTTTACTCTACATTTAATTATGTGTAACATCTTTACATAAGACGCTTTATGTTACTACACAGTGCATTCAGTGGTTTACAGATATTTACCGGGTGTTTGCAACACAATCACGAAAAGTGTTATGAAAGTAGTCGCCATCTGTTGAGAAACAATTCTATACGTCATAAAACCGAAATACACATTGTTGAAAGCGTAAACAGGACGATGCTTGACAAACTTACATTTGTAAGAAACCTGTTGTCGATTACAAACTTCCGAAATCCTCGAATTCCAATGGGTTGTGTTGCCAACTCTTCGAGTAATTGGCATCTCACCTCAAAACTGAACAAATTAATGCAATCCAAGTCGTTCAGAAATGCCCGAAATTTCTGCATCTATTATCAAAATCAAGGAACAGACATACATTTTATTTCTATAAACTATAGATACCCTTCTTACCTCTTCACAGACATTAGCCGACACCAAGTAAAAGATAATGATATGGCTTAGGTTCACAAAATTTAAGACTTTTGTGAACCAATTTGAATGTTCCACAGTAATGTCCAGTCCAACGGAAAGGTACATTAAAGTCCAAAGCCAAAAGAAAAAAACAATAGGAGCTGTAGTTTCATTAATTGCTTCTGAAAACGCTTTCAGATGTCCGTATTGTTTCAGTATTTCCATCTCATCATAGGCTTGTGATTTATTTTTATTACATATTCTAGACAACCTAGCTGTAAAGGCCTGGGTGGTCTGCAATAACGTAATCGCAAACACCGTAAGGCCTGCTTGTAGAAAGTAGAACATAGAGAACCCGCAGTAGTTCACCACGAAAAGTTGAAAGCTGCCAATGTAGATATCATAGTAGTTGTCGTATGCAGAAGTACTATTCGTTGAATAGTATCCAAAACTCCAAGCATGTTTCGCAACAGCTCCAAATTCTTGAAGGATTTGATTGATTTGTTGTCCAGTGTTAATTTTCTTAACTATTGGCCATCTTAAGGTATCCAATACTCCCATTACCGTGCCAAGAATACAAATCAAGTTGGTCCAGTTGAATATCTAAAGATAAAATGTTGTATGAAGACTGGGGTCAGATTTTTTTGTCACAAGGGAATGGGCCCACCAAATCTACGCCACACCCCTGATTAGTAGTGGCATCAATAAAATAACAAAAATAAAATTTCCACCAACTGTTCCTTCTGTACAATCAGGTGTGTCCGGCCCTTTAAAGGTCGGGTCTCAGTATTACGCCCATGACGTGATGGCTCACTCACACCATTGGTTGAGACACGAAATTTCGCATCTCAGCCAATGGCGTGTTTTTGTGCATCTTCAAATGGGTGTAATAGTGAGCCACCAGTTTTAAAGGTACGGACAAACCTGACTGTCATGCTCAGTTTGCACCTCTGCCATACAATGGGGTTAAATTGGTTTTCTCAAAGGAAAGTATGAGCTTACTATCGTGCGAAGTGCGAAAACCAAATCCTGCTTCGTTTTATGACAAAACCAAGGGTAAAATTTGGTTTTAATTTTTAGACCCCAAATTAGTTATAACGTATAGCTGCAGACGACATCGAAGCGAATTAAAAATGAATTGGAATTTGATGAGCTGATCTATTAGAGTTATAGGAATTAGAACATTGTTTGGATGAATTGGGTTCAGTAATTTGGAACTGCAGAAAGTAACAATTTCAAATTTTAGATATGCATACGACCATGGTAATCAGGGGTGTAATTTCGATTTGTTCCGTTTCACCCTGCCCCCCCGTACCGTAACCAATTTTACCCCAGTATGCTCAAATATAAATCATTGTGATCACCTTTCTTTTCTTTGCAACATCACCAAAGAAGTGCGAACACATTCTTGATCGATCGATGAGATTTTTAATCCTATTTCGATGTCTCCACAGGGTGACGCTAAAAATCCCAATACTGAGGAACCCGGTAATCGCACTGATTGTTGCAAAGTAAAATTTGACTTTGCTGGACTGATTCTTTGTCAGTGTTACCAGCATAATCCTACTACAGCAAGCAGCCATTGTTAGACAATGTCTTACAATGCAGAATATCTGTTGGAAATAAAAAGTCAAAATGATTTATTACTTTATGCATATATGATAACAACAGTGCATTACCTGTTGCAATCGATTAGCGTGAATGTTACCTTCCGCACTTGAGATTCGGAAAGGTATTATTCCGACATAGTAACCAAAGTTGAAATAAGCTCTCATATTGAATTGTCCATGCTGGTCCTTGTTGTGATGTTGGATCTGGCTAAGAACTTGGCTTTGAACAGAAACCTGAATTGGATGGCATGAAGATTTCATCCCCAATTTGTCCGGGGTCATGGATGGAGTAAAGAGAAAGGGAGAAGAAGGTCTCACCCTCATTAAGAGAATCGGAATCGAATCGATTGGTGATAAGGGAGAATAGAGCCACAGCGTTCCTCAACAGAGAAGAGGACTTGCAGGACAACTTGGAATTTCGGCTTTTTTAGATTTGTCGGATTATCCAAGGATTATAGCTTAAGATCGGATATTAAACATTATTGTGATGTGGATTTGGAACATTTTTTAAATTTAAGCAATGAATCTGCTAGAGATTTTTTACTTACGGAATGAAAGCTCTTTAGCTTAATAACTTAACATTCACCAAAGGTAGACATTCACTGACGAACAGTTTCCTGGTTATTACGCATGCGTGTATTCTACAGATGTAAAGATACTAACGATTAAGATTGCAATGAATAAGCACTGAGGACGAAAGAGTTTTAAATATCAATAAACAGTTCTAAACTAGAAACTCACCCACGGTTTCAATTGTTACAGCATTCCAGCATTAAACGTTCTAAAGCAATCATCAACTGTTTCAAGCATTAACGTTAACCTTTCTCGATATTTCAATGCACCAAGCGTCTCAAATCTAGACATTTCAAAGTATTATCAGCATTAAATATTCACAAAATTTTAGCTCTATGTTCATGTCCGCACAATTCAGAAACTACAAGTTTGCAAAGACTAAGCAATAATCGACAACTCTTAGAGCAGTAAATATGGAAATAAGGGTATAACGTGGACAACCGAGCTGCTAACAAGTCCCTGGATATTGGTGACAGAGAGGTTGGAGAGAGCTCACTCGTGAGACCATCGGAAATGACAGCGAACTGGCTCGGGATAGAATAGTAATGCTGGACTACATTCATGCAGGGTTTGACAGAAAGGATATGGTAGGGGGGTTGATAAAATGGCAGAAAGTACCAAACCTGTTCTCTCAGAACCGATGCAATCAGTATCGTTGTCCGTTGGCAATCATGAATTGGGCTAGAAAGGTCCACATTTGTGAATAGAAGCAGCAAAAATACTCGACAAACTAAAATATTTGTAAGGGAACCGTATGGTATCAACCTGGAGGGTTTTATTGAGCTGATTGAGCTGAAAGAAGCGAGACTCCTAGTTCAAACTATTACATGCCTTATACTTTCAATAGAAACACTTAACCTTAATGGACACCAACTTCTTCTCTGTCTCTATTCGACTGCGGATGGATCTCTTTTGAGCTTTGTTATCTACCAAAAATAGTCAGCTCAAACCTTCAACACATACCTACAGAAAGCGATAAAGTCTTCGTTGGCTATGTACTTGTGTGATTAATGTTGTTATTTGCGTGCTGGTCACTTCTAGTCGAATACATTATCAAATATTCAAATCCTTTACATTCCTACATCCACCGAACTTTTCGTCATCTATTAACTTGATTAGACTTTTGTTTAGTCAGAGAAAAACAAATGACGATCAATACCCCAAGTTTTATAAATTCCAAATTTGCTTGCCTATCTATACCTTACACTATTGCTCTACATGTTTATTGTACGAAACCCAAAACATTTACAAGTTGTTCGATACAACACAAACCAATATGATACTGTCATTATAATTAAATTACAACTTTATTTTACTTTCTGCAGAAATATTTGGAAAAAGGTGTTTCCCTCAGATTCATTTTATTTCCAATTTTACTCGATACATATAGAAAATGATAAGCATTTCGACATCCACCGGACATTTCTTCATCCATTAACTAGATTGGACTCTTGTTTGCCAGAAAAAACAAATGAAGACGAATACCTCAAGTTTTGTAAATTCTAACTAAATTTGCTCGCCTACCCTACACTATTTTTCTAATGCTTATTCCCCGAAACTCAAAACATTTACAAGTTCTTCCATGCATACAACACAAATCAACATCGGCACATAATACGGTGTACATAACACTGGCATTATACTTATTTTTTGCAACTTTCATGTACATAATAATGTTTATTTATTGTAATGGAAGAATAATTCTCAAAATAATATGTCGTCAAATATATGTTTAAGCAATCACAGGAAACTGTATGCAACAAAATCATTAGTAGACAGTACACATGTCTACTAATTCAGTCGATGCTTCCTGAATAAATTATACAGCGTAGCATAAAAGTTCAGACGTGCGCGACTTTTTGCTTTGCTGCAACTTTCTGCGTGGTGGGTTTGCAAATATTAGGACACGTCGCCAGCGCATATAACTAATGGTGGATTAAACGCTTGCGACAAAATTTGAATAAGGGGTAGGAACATCTGATGCTAACAAACTCGTAGTCAATATTATTTGGTTGTTTAAATACAGTTACCTTTTTCTTACCGTAAGTTGGTAAATGCAGTAAATTACACATCAACTTTAAATTAATAACCAAAGTTCAAATAAGTCATCACATTTAACAGTCCATACAGTTCTCCATAGCTTGGATTTCAACTGAAATTGGATGGCCTTTCATCTTTAGTTTCTCTGCACGGATCTCTTGGATGGGTTTGGTTATCAGCCAATGGTAGTTAGCTTAACCTGCAACACATACTTACCTACTAAAAGCGATGAAGTGTTCGTTACCTGATTGATTTGATTGATTGATTTTTATTAACTTATCTCTTTTAGGGCTTTAGCCCATAGAGAACAACAATATATTATATATAAAAATGTCTTTTTTTTGGTTGGAATATCTATAATTAGTATTTTGAATAAATTAGATGAGTAAATAATTTAGATTACAATAAACTGCATAGTTTAGATGGGTAAGGGTAATAAATGAATAAGTGTGAATGTGTGAAATTATTGTTTGTAAGTAAAGTAGTCGCAGCAGAATAATATAAGACGTGTTCGTTACTTACGTATTGTATAAGGTTAATCCTGGTATTTGCGTGCTGGTCACTTCTACCCTAATAAATGTTGAAATATACAAATCCTTAACATTACTATATCCACCGAACATTCCATCATCCATTAATAATTTATATTTTTTACAATATTTTAACGATTAAAAAAACCATTAGATCTTTGCTTCGTCAGAAAAATACAAATGACGTTCAACAAGTTTTATAAATTATAAATTTGTTCGCCTACTCTACACTATTGCTCTGATGTTTATTCTTTGAAACTCAAAACATTCACGAGTTTTTGTACAATACAACACAAACCAATATATACTATGTAATACTGTCATTTCAATAAAATTACATCCGCAGGAGTACTTGTAAAAAGAAGTCTTACTTAGACAATGATAAGAATTCCTACATCCACCGGATATTTCTTCATCCATTAACAACAACAATACGAGTTTCCAACAATAAGCATATAGAACAAAAGTGTAGGGTAAACGAGCAAATGTATAAAACGTGATGTATTGATCGTCATTTGTCTTTTTTCTGACAAAACAAAAGTCTAATCAAGTTAATGGATGACGGAATGCTCGGTGGATGTAGAAATGTTAAGGATTTGAATATTTGAACATTTACTAGGCTTGAAGTGACCAGCACGCAATAACCAGTATTCATCACATACAATACGTAGCACGACTTCAACGCTTCGGTAGGAGAATATGGATAGAAGGTTTGAGTTGACTAGCAATGGTAGATAACCAAGCACTTTAGAGGTCCGTCGGCAGTCGAATGGAGACAGAGGATAACTTAGTGTCCGGCACATTAATGTTTGATGAGAGTATAATGCCTGAGGTTTAGGTTAAGTTAGGTTTGTAATTCCCATACGAATATTTTAGTTTGTCGAGTTTTTTCCCCACCTCCATTGAGAATTGTGGACTTTTCTAGCCCAATTTTTGATTCCGAGTTTCACAACGGACAACAATATTGATAGCATCGGTTCTGATTCGACAGGTTTGTATTTTATGTTTAATATCTGTAAATTTGTAGCATACATGCACGCAGTCAATGTCTATATTTGGCGCATGTTAAGGAACTTATGTAATCGTTTGCGTTGGCACTTTATACAGGTTCCATTCCATTCCACGTTGCACAGCTAAGCTAACCCTCCGTTGAAGAACGCTGCCGCTCTATTCTCCCCCATAACGTCAGCGATGCCATTCCGATTGTCTTAATAAGGGCGAGACATTTTCTCCCCTTTCATTTACTCCAGTAGTACCATGGCTACGGGGAAACTGGAAATGCAATCTGCATGCCATCCTAGTCAGATCCACCATCGCAACAAGGATCTTTATGGACAATTAAATGTGAGAACTTATTTCAACTTTGGATACTACGTCGGAATAATACCTTTCCGATTCTCATTTGAGAGAGGTAGCTTTCAAACGAATCGATTGCAACAGGTAATGCACTGTTGTCACCATATCATATCATAAATTAATAAATCATTTTGACTTTTTATTTCCAACAGATATTCTGCGCTGTAAGACATTGTCTAACAATGTATTCTTTTTGTGGTTTGATTATCCAAGCAATACTGACAAAGAATATGTTGGAAAGCAAGGCTAAATTTTATTTCACTACCAGCCACCGAATTACTCGGTTGCTTTTTGTGGGATTTTTTTGCTTCACCCTATGGAGACATCGAAGTAGCAGGATTAAAAACGTAATCGATCGATCAAGAATCTGCTCACTCTTTGATGATGTTGCACAAAAAAGAAAGGTGATGACAATGAATTATAATTACAATCATTAGTCATATCAAAGGTAACTGGGATAAAATTGGCTTCGGTACGAGGGGGCAGGGTGGGCCAAATCTAATTTACACCCCTGATTACTTACAATTAGTGGGCTATATAAAATTTCAAATGCAGCTTTTTGCAGTTCCAAATTGATGAGCCAAATTCATCCAAACAATGTTTTACTTTCTATAAATCTAACAGATAAGCTAATTAAATTCAACTTCCTTTTGAAATCGCTTCGATTTCGTTTATAAGGTAACATTATGAACTTGCTATTTGAACTAATTTGGGGTCTAAAAATTGAAATCAAGTTTAACCCTTGGTTTTGTCATACAACGGAACTAGATTGGGTTTTCGCAAAATGGAAAACCCATCCAACCCTTTGAGAAAACCTATTGAGCATTACGGAGGAAATAGTTGGTTTTATTTTATTGATACCACTAGTAAACATAAATGTAGCTTGGATTCGGTGGGCCCATCCCTTTGTGACGAAAGAATCTGACCCCAGTCTTTATACAACATTTTGTTTTTAGATATTCAACTGGACCAACTTGATTTGTATTGTTGCCACGGTAATGGGAGTATTGGATACCTCAAGGCTAATAGCTGAAAAAATTAACACTGGTCAACAAATCGATCAAATCCTTCAAGGATATGGAACTCTTGCCAGACATACTTGGAGCCTTGGATACTATTCAACGAATAGTACTTCTGCATACGACAACTATTATGATATTTATATTGGAAGCTTTGAAGTCCTCGTGCGCTTAAGTTATGTATCTGTCACCGGCTTTGTAGTAGTAGGCCTTATCGTGTTTGCAATTACGTTATTGGAGGCAACAAAAGTTTTTACAGCTAGGTTGTCCAGAATTTGTAAAAGCAAATTACAAGCCAGTGATGAAATGGAAATGCTGAAACAATACGAGAACTTGAAAGCGTTGTCAGAAGCAATTAATGAAACTACAGCACCTGTCGTTTTTTTCTTTTGGCTTTGGACTTTGACGTACCTTTCCGTTGGACTGGACGCTGCTGTGGAAAGTTCAAATTGGCTCAGAAAAGTCTTAACATTTGTTTACGTAACCCGTTTCATTCTCTTTTACTTGGTGTCGGCTAAAATATGTGAAGAGGTAAAAGAAGTATCTATAGTTTATTGAAATAAAATGTATTTCTGATCTTGATTTTGATGACAGATGCAGAAATTTCGGTCATTTCTGACCAATTTGGATTGCATTAATGTATTCACTTTTGAGGTGAGATCCCAATTGCTCGAAGAGCTGGCAACACAACCCATTGGAATTCGAGGATTTCGGAAGTTTGTAATCGACAACAGGTTTCTTACAAATGTAAGTTCCTCAAGCATCGTCCTGTTTACGCCTTCAACAATGTGTATTTCGGTTTTATGACGTATAGAATTGTTTTTCAACAGATGGCGACCACTTTCATAACACTTTTGGTGATTGTGTTGCAAACACCCGGTAAATAAACCACTGAATGCACTGTATAGTAATATAAAGCGTGTTATGTAAATTGATGTTACACATAATTTTGTGGGCGTTAAATGCAGAGTAAGCATTTCAGTTTTTTCAAGTTCTGTAGACGAATTTAAGGCCATACATGTTTCGACATTGATAGCAAATAATTCAACAAATGCAGCTTATTAGTAAACGCTAACCGTTAGGCACAAAATCAATGCAAGTAATTTTAGCTCTACAAACACGACTGTGGTTACTAAACACTAAAAAGTGTGATTAACACACAGTCATGTGGACCGTTGTAACGGAGAATGAAATACACGTCAATGGTAAAGCTACTCAAGGGCAAATCTGTAAAGTGACGGTTTTACAACATAAATTTGTTGATAGTTTGTTGCCCTAATCACAACTGGTGTATAATTTTCACATTATCTGTATATATATATATAATATAAAACATTTATGGATCATGTAAAACTCCTTGTGCAAATAAATGCCCTTATGTTTCACCCACCGATAGCCTTTTCGCTCACATTTGAATTTGTGCTGTATCCATCTGGATTAGGGGATGAAAAAAGTGGAGAATCCAACTCAGACTTGATTAAAGATGCACTATTCTTTGTGGGATCTGCAATTAAATATACACCACATTACAAGATTTTGTTTAAATCCAATTTTGCGGAGTTGATATCAGACTGCAATTCGGCAACGAATTTTCAGAAATATGAACTTTGTTTATATGAACTTTGTTTTCAGAAATATGAATATTTATATTTAGTTCCTATTGTGTTGCAAGCACCCGGAAAATAAACCACTGAATGCACTGTGTAGCAAAATGAAGCGTCTTATGTAGATGTTACGCAGAATTTTATGGGCATTAAATACAGAGTAAGCATTTTAAGTTTTTCAAGTTCTGTGGTTCAGTTAATCATGCAGTGTCTTATTTAATGCATCAGTGCAAGTAATTTTAACAACATTGGCCATCAAAGTATAGAGCAACGCAATACAGGAATAGAATTTTAGAAACACGAATATGAAGTGCGACGACCAGAGAATCATGTAGACTGGCGTATCTGGAAAGCCAAGTCATATTTGCTTAAAGATGCTTCACTCTTGTGGGATCTGCAATTAGATAGTACACTATAAGACCACTTTACTTATTGCATTAAATACTGACTGTCAAGCAGGTCTTTTTACAGATAGATAGATATTAGCCTTGGACGGCAGGCTAATATCAGTTTGTTGGCTAATATTAGCAGGTTTGCAACCCATGACACAATAATGTTGAATAGAATTTAGTTCATCAGTTTAATCATTCAACATTTATTTCTATCTTCAAAAGTCGAATAATCCATCCATTAATATATGAAACAACGCAACGTTGTGAAAGGAATCTAACTTTTTATAACTTACCAAAGCCTAGTTAGTCAATTCTATAAAACGTATTTAATCTATAAATACGTATAATGGCAAAGTGCATGATGCGCCAATGCAATGTAAAGACGATAGAGAGTTCACATTTTTTTTGTTTTTAATCATAAAAAATTCAAATAAAAACTATGTTACAGGGATGTCTAAAATAGAGTCAGGGGCCGATACTTTGATGTTAATCATATGTGATCAAGTTTGTCTGCAAGTGTAAGTTTCAAAGTTATGTACCAAGTAATATTAAATTCTGCATCTTATGGCCCAATTTTATTCATACCATCATAATATCCACTACGGAACCCTACAGCTTTATGAATTTACCATACTCTGAAAAAGTGGGTCCATCGCCCTCTGCCAAGCTTGATACCCTTGGCCCGACAAATGTAGCAGGTCTTCCTCATACAGGGTTGAATTAAACTGTCCATTGGGGTAGAATGTACTTCTCATATTCAAATATCGGACCCAATACCCATCGTCTGCAGTTTCGAGTTGGGCATTTATTGAGTCAATTCTACTCGTAGCGTCTGCATTTTCCCTGGGAAGAATTCCCAACAGTAGAATCCTTATGTAGGGTAGCTTTTGCCGGAGGAGGGTGACCACGGAGAGGATCCCATCTACAACTTCGTTTACAGGATAATATATGATATTCGTGCCAATCATGAGGACCCCCACTTTTGGCACAAGACCGTCCACTTCTCTGTCATTAATTCTCCAAAGGAGAAATGGCGTAACGTCACCTGCAATGCCATAATTGGACGTTCCTAGTGGTTCATAGTACTGCTGAAATGTTGGTCCTCCATACCCGCTCCACCCCTCAGTGATTGAATCCCCGTAAAAGAGAATGCGAATCGAGGATCCATTCTGTTGAGTATTTTGCACGTATTCGTCGTGTTTCTGTAACCATCGCTCGTCTGTACTTGGCTCGGGGTCGGATAGTCCGCTGAAGACAAAGGACACTAGAGAGAAGGCTATTGACAAGGGGAGGAGGATGGGGAATAGTCCTGCCATTTTGAGATGCAAAGTCAAACTGTGCGTATTGGAACAATGAATCAGTTTGGAGTAAGTTATTTCGTCAACTGTCATTAATAATTGATAATGATAACAGAGTGTAAATGATAGTGAAAGAATGACAATGTTCAGAAGAAATATCAGCAAATTATCAATTGTGTTGGTAAATCAATCAATTTTATAAATTT
Organism: Folsomia inoculata; assembly: GCA_034695825.1. Lineage (NCBI taxonomy): Eukaryota > Metazoa > Arthropoda > Collembola > Entomobryomorpha > Isotomidae > Folsomia > Folsomia inoculata. The sequence goes on along the minus strand of JAQIWQ010000007.1, from coordinate 5,874 downwards.
TATCATTGATTGATTGGTGTCAATGCCAACTCATTATCATTAATGTATACTCCCTTGTACAGTTCCACAGAAACAAATTAATGTTAACAAAATATCGTTGAGTAAAATATCAATATTTGTAGAATTTTAAGTAGAATTAGAATTCAAAATAAAAATTGGCGTAGATTTCGCTTTCGAGATAACTTTAAAAATCCAAGTTTTTGTTTTTAAGCATTTTCACATATTTACATACATCGATTTAAAATCACTTCCCATAGTAAAATATAATATTTATACAAAGTGGGTTCAACGTTCAACGCCTGCGAATAATTTTCAGCTGCGCAATACGAACCTTGTCAAACTAAGTAATTTTGAACCTCAACTATTTATATATACGTACCACGGTTTATTAATGTCGACATATTGGGCTTACCCAGAAAAACATGCAGATAACAATGCAATTTACTGGAGTCAAGTGGTTCAATTATATGAAATGATCTGATAACAACCAATTGACGTATTCACTACATGAGAAAAGCAATAAATATCTGTAAATAACCAGTCTTCAATTATTGCCTGGTTCTGAAAGCATTATCTGAGAGTCAGCATTGTCAGGATTTGCAAAACAGAATACCGTCGACGTAAAGGACTTAAGGACCATGAAGGGAATCGTGATAGCCATACTTCTAGCAATTGCAATTCAGGTGGTTGTGAGTTCACCCTTGGACAACGCGCATGGTAAAACACATTATATTGACAGTAATTGAATAGTTGAATTAACGTTGATCAAATTATTAATGTCCTTGGAACGTTTAGTATACCAAGATATAGCTCCTTGCTTCGAAGAGTGTCCAAGGGATTGTCAAGAACAAGGTTATGAGGCAGGAGAATGCTACATGACTTGCGGTGGCTGGGTTTGTTACTGGAGATGTCGTTGTTTACCGGAGCCGGAAGCCAGTGTCATATAAGTAAATATTGAAATGAGTCAATTAAAAATTACGAATTAGTGAAATCCAAACAAGTCCGTGCTATGTATCTTGCATTATTTCATATTATTGTAACTGGCTGATATAGCTCTGATCTTGAGCCAATGGAGGAAATATGGGATATTAATTTGATTCATATGCACTGAACAAGTGGTGAATCAATTGGAATAACGTGTCAAGGAATAAGACTGGATTCATTCATATATATCGTATTCATTCATCACCCAAGTCATTTACCAATATATTTTATAGTGATGATTGATAAATGTATTTTATGTGTAATATCCACGTTGGGAGACCAGCTTCGGCTGAAACGGTATGACGATAAAAACAGAAGCTACCTGTGTAATTACAGTTATTTTTATTATGGGCTCAAATTCCAACTTGTAAGGTTGTTAAATGTCTTACAAACTGTTCGCACTATGGCCACTCTGCCAACGTACCTTCAAAACGGATTAAAGATTTTAACCCTTCGAAAACCTCAGACAACTCATTAATTATAATACAACCTGGAATACTAATTATAATACACGTTCAGTTTGCAAAGTATATGTGAATTATTTTTAAAATTGCTTATCTTAGCTTTACCAATAGGTTAATTGAGATGAAAATATAATTAATAACTTTCACTTATCTTCCTGAAAATCGTTTCCACGCAGCCTCTCCATCACTGGTTCCCAGCTTGACCCTACATCTTGGACAGAAATGTGTCACATTATGAAAATGATGCCCACTATTGGCACAGAATTTGTAGCAATACAAGGTACAACTGAGGAAAGACGCAATGGCGATTCCAACTGCAACCGTAGTTAGCACATCTTTCGACGTGATTGCAACTATGGTGACAACATAAATCGTGATGACAATGGAAAGGATTCCTCCCCAGATGTGCCCACCTTGTGCGATTTCTTGTGCTTCGGGATTTACGGTGACCTCAACCTTGGTCGTAATCAAGGCTCCGCAGTTGGGACAGACTACAGGGATGGGTTCTCTGCCATTGTCTTGTTGAGCAATATAGGAAGATAATTCGATAAATTGGGCGACTTGGCCTTGGGTGAAGGATGGTTCCATATATCAAAGCTGAAAGTGCATAAAAGAAAGTATTAAACTTGAGCCATTTTAGTTTACCAAATTTGTTAAACTTTATTAGGAAAAAGGGTTCTCTTGAATAATAGAAAACACGAGTCGAATTTGTAAATGTTATTTTATTTATGAAGATGAGGCTATTCTGTTTTTTATTTTCGATATCAACATAAATTTTGGATGACAAAGGCAATTACCATACAATTCTAATACATTCGTTCTCGGTCTTTGCCCCTCTGAATGAGGAATTATTTGTAAACTCAGATTAAAGGGAACCAGAGTGTTTTCATGGTCAACAATTAACCGGATATTGATATTGTATTATTAGGCTTAACTAGATCTTAAATGCATTAAATAGACTTTAATAATCCATTTTTTTAACCAACATATTAAGGTTGCCAAAAAGGAGTAAACTCAAGTTAGAAATGTTATCTTCTCAAAAAAGAGTAGTATTTAATGTTGTAATACCAACGCAGTATTTAAAATTGAATTCGTTTCAATTGGCAAATGCCATTAGAGTTAGATGGAGAACTGGCTCCAGTCCGGACCTTGATGAAAGTATAGAGTGTCGAGTATTTGGAGAAAGTACTATATGTATCTATCCCGTAGGCCGTATTGATTTTCTTCCCGTATTTTACCCGGAATCTTACGTGCAGATCAGAAAATTATGCCATACATTTTATGGCAACGAATATCGTTTGGAAATATGAGCTTGATGCATAAGTCCTCCATAAGTAGGGAGAATGGAATCCAAGCTAAGACCCGACGAGACAGTATATAATGGTTATAAATCAACTTTTGTTTCGTTTCAATGTCCAAGAACTCTAACGGACATTGAAATTACAATTGATATGATATGAAAAATAGTTTAGACTTGGAAATATGAAAATTACCATACCTGACCACCATAATTCACTCATGGTGTGATATCTACACTTGTTGGAGAAACTTTAAATTTTCTCGGTATTTGTGTGTTTTTCATCCCACATTACAAGCGTACAGTAAAAATGCGATGGCGTAACAAAAAAATATAAATATAATTTCTTAGCTGTGGTATACACATCAAACACCATGAGTTTGTTGGCATCAGATACTCCCAGCCAGCCCACCCACCCAATATTTTGTCGCCTGCGAGTTTAAACCACCATTGGTATGTAATATGGATGTGTACTACTTTGCTGCAAAACTTTCACCCTACCACGAAAAATAGCAAAGCAAATAAGTCTTTGCACATGTCTCAAATTTTATACAATATTTATCTATAATTCTATCAGGAAGCTTTGACTGAATGAGTAGATGTTCACCGTCAACTAAAATTAATCTGCTGCATATACAGTTTACTGTGATCTTTAATATCAAAGTATCACAAGTTGTCATTCATAAGCATTCCGTATTCGTCGTACTTTGAGCCAAAGAAACTTGGAGAAAAACGGTCATACAACTTTGCTGGCAAATTAAAATTTATTACATTTTTTAAATTTTTGCTGTAATGGTATTAGGCCAACCCGTTCTCCAAAATGAACTCTTTAAATTTTGCAACCTGCCTCCTAGGGGTAGCCCAACTGGCGTCACTTCCTCCAAAGAAGGTGGACACATGCATTCCTTCCACCTTCATGTTTGGGTAGGCCGCAATACGGAAGACAATGTTGTCGTAGCGAATAATTCGAGCCCCATTGACCTTAACTTCCAATACACCATTCCTCTGACCGGGAGTATTGAGGACAATTATTTCTTCGAAATCGGTCCATGCTCCACGTGCGAGTACGAACGAACCGCGATTAAGAGACCATCCAAAATCCTCATTGCAATGGTTGTTGGGCATTTGACAGATGGCGGGATCTTGTGCAGCTCTGTTGGCGTAAAGGTATAGTTCCCCTCTTCCGTCTGATCGCCACATTAGACGTGTTGAAAAACAGTCTTCGGCAAGATCCCCACCCGCACAATCCTTTCTTCCACCGTACAGCCCTGACAGTTTCCCTAAGAAATATAATGAACTTAATTCGATATTTTAAATTTTAATTAATTTAACGCTTGTACAACCCCCTTTCACGAAATCAAAGTCATCTGGGAAGAAAACAGAGTATCTAAATTTTACGGTGGACGTTTCGACCCGATGTTGCGTGTACACTCCAAACCCTCCTGAACCACCAAAAGTCCCAGCAGGAAAGACGACATCCATTCCCCCACCACTGGCCCAAAGATTTACGTTATTCGCACCATAACTGATTGGTGCCCCACCGAACGCTTCTCGTACCGATGGTTGGGAAAAGTCTACCTTGAAAACTAATTGAAAGGCGGACGCATTGCGTGATTCATCAGTGCTGAATGCAATTGATGGATTGGAGAGAACTGGAATAAAAATAATTAATGTGAAGAGCTTGATCATTGCTCTGGTAATCAATCAGTCAGGTTGGAATATGAATGATCATTGGTATGGAAACAAATGTATTTTTCCAGTGAAATTTAATTTTCAGACATAAGCTCGTGACTATTTTCAAGTGCTTGCAAATTAATATAAATAATTGAAAACGTAACAACATCACATTCTTCGAACTACTCATACATACGAAGCATTAGTGGACATGACCAAAATGTTATCACTTACCATTTCAAGTTGTAATTTATCTGTATAGATAGACACTCAACTCGATGTTATGCACAGTGGGTTGACTGTTGTCGATTTAATTATAAGATTATCTCAAATGGTTGGATGCGTGGGCTCGGCGACATCAAACAATATTCATTTGTCCTTCCTTACCTGGTAGGCAATTAGTATTCACGTAAGATAATATGCCTATACTATGCGTAACACATCAAGATCAAAGATCCCTGTTAGAAATCTCAAAGTTTATGCTGAATTGCATTTTGCGACTTAAAAGTCAACTAATGAATTGGACCATAAATGTTTCGATAACATTAAAATTTAATGATTAAGTACACCTGGACAAAAGCTGTGGGTTTATCGAAAGTCGAAAACAGCGTCTGATACACATCGATATCAAGTATTGGTTTTTGGACGTTTCTCTATCCATTTCTTAATCTGTGGGTGATCATGTACGGCATTAAACATTCTTCTTAAAGCAGGATATCCATCAAGCAACGGCATATTATGAAAGTCCATATTAATCGATATATATGAAGTAACATAAATATCGGCCCATGTCATTTTCCCCCCGACAAGCCAGCCACCATTTTCTTTCAGGCTGGCCTCGAACTTGTTAAAGTATCTTGGAATGACGGTGTCCATCATTTGTGATTTTAACACTTGTTTCTTTGTCGCATCTTTCTCCAGACGGATTGTCCTGAATGCTTCAACTAGAATGAAATATAGGTATGGATATATTATGCCTTTTCAATCATCGAAACTCAACAACCTACTGCACATGTCCTTCATTGCATCCACTAGTTCGTCGCATTTTGCATCTTCAAAGTCGTTACTGCCTGTGAGATTAAACTGCCTAGCAATAAAACGACATATTGTTGTCGCTTGGGCCAATTCCCTTCCATTATACTCCAGCACTGGTACCTGACCCCATGGCGTTTCTGTTGGTAAAGGAAGACTGAAGATAAATGTGTAGGGTTATTTACCTGGATTTATTAGGGAGACATGTATATTTTGGTAAAGAATTTGACTACTTTGTTTAATGTCTGGTGGTAGTGTGGTATCCGGATTGTAAGGAATACGGATATCCTCGAATGGTACATCGGCAATGGCAAACATGTACCGAATTGTCAGCTAATCCTCGAATATCAATCAATCAATCAATCAAATTTATTCATTTAAACGATGGCCTCAGCCTAAATCGCTACAAAATAACATCATGAA
>JAQIWQ010000006.1:0-61925 GCA_034695825.1 Folsomia inoculata | reverse complement strand
ACAGTATTGCAAAACTCGACAAGCCTTGTGTGGGATACAGGGTCAAATTGAAATCGGAGGTATATTGGCACTGATTGGCATGAATTTTGCACATTAATTAATTAAAACGTCTGATAAATATTTGCATATAGCGGCCGACAAGACAGGAATAAACAACGTGCGCGTAAAATGCTGCGACATTCCAAGCCCGGCCAGTACTTGCAAGCCGACAGAACGATGGGAGCTGGTTCAAGAATGTGATAACCTGAAAGGGATGAACCCTGTACAATGTACATTTTACAGGACGGTTGGATTAAGCATGGGAATGAACCTTGACCCTGATGCCAGCCCCAATGGTGTGTCCCTATTAGAAGAGTATTATCGATATGAAGCTTTAGGGTTTGGAGTAGATTCGACAAATGGAGATTCCCATTTTTGGCTGATGCACGATTTGTCTGTAAATTTTGCAAAGACGTTAGGGGATAGCGTTGAGACTGGTCAGAATTGGACTATTATCGGGTCAGAGACATTCAAAATTGAAACGTCGACGGTGATTCATATGGATGTTAGAGAGGGTAGAAGGGCAGAAATATATCAATTGGTTGGTAGTTGCTCCTATTTTTCGGTTAGGACTCCTCGACTGAAAAAAGTCGATTTGGATAAATTCAATAATCCTCCAGGCAGCCAAGTTGATTGAACTTAAACAGCTAGCCATGCCTGAGTGACAGCTGATTATTTGCAAATTTGCAATGAGAAACACAATTATTTTATTGTAATTAATAAATGTAAATTTAATAAAATTTTAAATCCAGTTTATATATCGAATGTTGAATTCTGCAATTCTGCTTACTAAGGTATTACAACCGGGATCATATGTCTATCACATGGTCCATACCCAATAAGATTAGGGTCGCTTGGTATCGAATCTGATATCAATAATGTTCTCAAAACAAACCGGCCACCTAGGCTTCCCGTTAAAGTGGCTTGGACACCTCCGTCAGGCAAGTTCACAAATGTTGCGTCATCTCGTCCCGTATCGATTAGTATTTGCCGTATATGATCTTGGTCAATTTGATTTTGGCCATGGCCTGAGTAAAATTTAGCCGTTGCAGTGTAAGGGATTTCGTAGTCTTCGAGCATTACGGCAAATGAACAGCCTACTCTCTTTTCACCATTTGTTATTCCCGTGAAGTTTGCAGAGAATTTTAACCGTCTTTCCCTTTCTGCTTGTATACCCAACACGTCAGCTACCCGACTATTGATTGCTTGTCTAGACTGCTTAATCGGAGATGAACCATACCACATGACAATGTTGTAGTCGGCACTGGACACGGCGGCCCAGCCTTGAGAAATGTCTTCTTTCACGTTAAAATATTCATCAACTTGTCCTTCAACTTCAAGATTAAATTCAGTTCTGGGGCTATCAAATAGAATTAAGTGGTCAACGGATATCAGCTGGCGGGTGGTGTGGTTCTCAATTTCCTTTGGGTCCAAGGTGAAAATAAATTTGGAGAGGGAAACGTGAAGCGATGGCTCCTCACTGATTAGTAGCTCATATTCTTTGAAATTGTATATCTTTTGGGCGTAGGTGGCAAAAAGGATTTCGCCACCAGGTAGGGTTGCGCCGGATCTGGACGTGCTATAGAATGATGCACGGCCTACATAAGATTGGACGGGTGAATTCACCAATACGGCATTGGTTGGTATGGTGCCGGAAGTAGCAGCATCAATTTCGAACCAGGTTAAGGAGCAGTTTAGCGGATTTGTCAGCACCTATTATAATGGAACTTAGAAAGGTTTTTTCAGTTATTTAGTAATATTTTTGTTTTACGGAATATGAATTAGATTCGAGTATTTCATTCCCTTCCTGGACGGCGTAAGACATTCCGTCTGGGAGACTGAGATGGCCTCCATACCATTGAACGTTACCATTTTGATCGGTGGATGCGATTCGTGACACTATTGTGTTAACGCCGGAGATGACGCTGGTCTTTGGGAAACTGCCAAAAGCAGCTGGTGTCCATGTAAGGGAACACGGAAGGCCTGTTCCAGCCTTGGAAATTTGAATAAATGCGGCTATGAGTAGTATTAAAAATCCCTTGGGTGGTTTTGTATACATTTCCCTACTGCTTGCGTTCACACAGCATGAAGATTTGATGTTAAACCAAATTCCGTAAAAACATTTTGCAGAATGTAGCTCCTAATCACAAAGCAATTAGGCCAATACTGTGGGTGGATTTCTCTGAATTTATTTATCTGATAAATGTGACATTGCCATTATGATGATAGACATTGATTTTGCCAAATATGTTACGACTGGCTTAGGAATGTCCAATACATGTCATAAATTCAGCGATTGCTTGACAAGACATCAGCTGATAATCGACCAACAAGCTTTTGGAGTGGGTAATGTATCGAAAGATACAAATCCAATTGCTTTATTGACTTGGTGAGATAACATCAATATGCATTGCAAATTATTATCCTTGTCATGGTTGATGGTTGAATTTGACAAGATAACCGAAATCGCACTTACACAATCCAATGTTTAAGCTTATATTTAATGTAAAGAATATGTAATAAAAACACATATGGAAAGTATTTACTTGACTGATGAACGTTGGTCCGAAAACTTATTGATAGTTCCTTATGAGCCTGAGGATGATAGATATTCTTGAACAGTTACAGATAATTGATAAAGAAGTCAATGTTATTAATTATTGAGTTTATTGGAAATGTGGTAAAAACTCTTGTCGGTGGAAAATTATCTAAAAAAATATTGCTACTCTCATGAGATTTCCAATGTTAATTCAAGGGTTCAGTGGAAAAATTATAAGCATATTCGACTGGTTGCAATCGTCCTTTTCATCCGGCTGATAAATCAATTAACGGCTACAGTAGGAAACAAAGCAAGGCGGTATTATCAGGTATTGTCTACTACATACTTTTAAAGGCAGCATGTTCCGAAACTAGAAACGTATTTAGTCATATCATCATTGCAACGTCAGCATGATTATTAAAATACTTGGGTAAATTCCAAACAAATCAGTTATATTGAACTTGAAATTCTTGATAACAAATGCCGCATTCTGTTTGACCCAACATCAGATTAATGTTTTTGGTTTGCAATGACAATTTGCAATAAATGATGATATTATGATTATATTGGGATAAAGTATACAACTTATTGCACAGTCTAATCGTTTCTTAAAAATTTGGAATAAAAGAAAAAAATGGTGCGCATTTGACGTCAAGGTACAAAGCCCGTTCTTGGATTGTGGTTAATACTTTTATTACATTGGTTTATTAGCTGGATGGAACAGATTGCATCAAATTAATAAATGGAGTGTTCATTGATACAATTATGGTCAGATTGAAGTGAATCGACATTAAAATTGTAAAATTTACAAGGTACAATTATCGAATAAAACCATTATTGCTTGTCAATGCTGAATTTTACATATTCGAGCATATATTTGAAGTAGACCGTGACGCAGTAAGCAAGCAATTTGTTCAAATTTCTAACACGTTTCAACATTAAAATGATTTCAGAGATATAGTATGGAATGACAATGATTAATTCTCGTAGCATAAGCGGCAATGGAAGATGTGAAAGTATTGTCTTACAAATAGCAAACAATTTAACTTATCTGATCAAGCCTGTAATATCTGCATCATTTAATTCCTTTGGAAATGCTTGAGCGGAAAAAACGTAAGGAATGTCGTCTTTTGAATCTACGGTATTTCCCCGAACTCGGAAAGTGTTTCTTTTCTAGCTCTTTGCACTTTTGTTTTTGACGCTTTAACTCCTTCTTCAGCTTGCCAGGATTTTCAGAATTCTTGGAACCCTTCTTGGTCTTCAGAACGGGACGTGGCTTCCCTGGGCAAACGGTGTCATGTCGACTTGCTTCTAGATGTCCCACAGCATCCTCTTGTCCAATGGTGCTAGGATTGTTAACAATTACATTGTCGTTTACCATTACCGGACCCTCTGGTTCACCCTTCTTTAATTTTACAGTGGTGAACATGTGCTGCTTGTTTTTTAAGGTTAAATGCGTATTGTGGTCTATAGAATCTAAAAGTATTATCGTATTGTCATTTTTATTCTCAATTGTTGCAAAGTCACCATTTCTGGCTTTCAAGCTCCCGATTTGATCCATTCTAGCTTGAATATCCTTTGCAGTTGCAGGTCGGTTGAAAATCTCGATATTATAATTGTTAGTCAACTTCTCTTTGCTCAATTCCCATCGATGCCCAAGATCAACCCGTTCGCCTTTGTCGGTTTGAAAAACTACTTTCTCATCCAACCACTGTCTCGTTCCACGTTTACTGTCCCTTTTGATTCTGTTGTTTGTTTCCGGGTTGCTGGACACGTGTTGTACTAGAAAAAGTATCCCTAACTTGTCGTCCAACATTTTCTTCGTAATAACAAAGTCGGGAGCTTCCTGCTTTTTGCCATTCTGGGTTGCATTAGCTTCCAAATGTGCTGAGTGGTAATACATTTATAAATTACCATGTGCAGTAAAATTCAAATAGATATGGTACTTACAGAAAATGGCCAATATTGACAAACAAAGGCATACGGATCGCATACGTGGATACATTTGTGTTGAGCAATAGTAAAGCTAGAACCTCGAAGTAAATTTTTATATAACAAACATAAGTTTGAAAATTGTCCCGAATTAAGACCCGTGCGTGACGCTTTTGTAACTGCGCATAAAATCCCTCTTATTCACTATTATCCACTTTCATTTTATTACACTGCGAGGGCAGCCGATACAAAGCTGGTGTGATGTCTGTTATCTTACTTTCAACAAGGTATAAAGTTGCAGAGTGCTGTTAGTACTCATGTATTCCCGTTGGTTCATGTTAAGCTGTAATTATATGACTTAATGTACACCGTTCTCACACTGGTCAGCAACAGTCAAACATATCGATGAACTGTCTGTAGGACCTTGAATCCGGATTTACTTAGTTCAATTACGTACGAATCGTTGATAAATGTATGTTTGTAAAGTAACCTGTTAGTTTTTTATTTGTCCTAACATGGAAGGAATTTATATTGAGAATTACATTCAGTTTCACCTTGTAGACCGAAAATATTGAATACATTTTGCTGAATACTTTTGAGTAAATTTTTTGAGTATGAAGATGAATATGAAGAAATGAGGGATAAGTTTTTAGCCAATATTTTCATGATGTTGCCTTTGATATTGTTCTATTTACGACAGTTTAACATCAGAATTTACGACATTCCTTAAAAGAATTGAGTTTTGACTTAAACCCGCTGGAGACAAGGAGTTCTATGATGGATAAATTGTGGGCAAGCTCAAGGAAGTTTGGGTGGACGATTTTTTGTCTGTAAGGCTGTTTACAGTTCAAAAATTAAGTTTATGAATAGCAATTTAATACTAATACAAACTTGGCCTGTCATTTAATCGAATTATTCAACATTTTATGGAACTCTTATTGTATATATTTGAATTTTTCTGAAGATGGTTAGGATTTAATTGAAACATGATTACTCAAGAAATGTTACCCATCCACAAATTACAAATAGTAGCACCTTCTGCCTGCTATCATTCTAAGGGTTTTGTATTTATTTTTTATGAGGTGATTTTCACAGGACTGATAGTAATGCAGACTAGGATCGTGTAGGCCAAAACCAGCATTCATTTTACGGCAGCTCGAGTTTTAATGATGATCGATGGACATTTTGTAACAAGACTGAGGATGTAGCGAAGTTGTAGCAGAGGACAATTTCCCCAATACAAATTTGCCATTCAAGGACCCATGAATTATTGCTACAGCTTCATTGCCATTAGTTTCGACTACAATTCTACCAGAAACTTGCAAGATTTCTTTAACTGTTTCCGCTCTCATGTTATTGGGTCCAATAAATCGTCCCATAGCCTGATATTCAATTTCAGTATCCTGGAGTATACTGGCTGCCGAACATATTTGAACATTTGCGTTTTCGGTCGCTGAGAATTTTACTGTTCTTTTGAAGTCTAGTTGCCGATCCTGAATAGTGAGGAGTTGAAAGTCATTGCTATTTTCGATAAGGACATCATTCTTCTGGAAGGTCGCAAAGAACGAGGTGACTTTTTGAGAGACCTTCGAAATCCCTTTCCAATGTAATTGTTTTTCAGAAAATTTGAACATTTCTTCCACGATTCCACTGTGATGTATTTCTTGACTTAATTCGAAATTACCGGCCGCTTTTATTATAATTTCAGAGTCAATGACTTCGATACCATTAGGTTCAAGGTTTTCAAGGGTCGAGAATGTGAAATTGTACAGATAGCCTTCAAGAAGTGGGTACGTGGAGGTTAGGATCTAAGGTAAAGAAAAATTAATTCCTTATGACTAATGCACTTAAATAGATTAAACGCTACCTGGTACTCTCTGATGTTTTCCTGTCGTCCTTGGAAAGATACAAGCAGACCTTCGCCTTTTATAACCGCGCCTCCAATATTATTAATATTCCCCTCTGAATCTATCAAGTAGCCCCTTCCGATTCCAAGCTCGCAATTTAGAACTGAATGTCTGGGGAAATCCACAGCGATTGAATCGACCCATTCTAAAATGCATCCGAAAGGGTTTGTCAATATTTCGTAATTTGCTGAAGAATGTACGGTTCCAAGAGAAGGCAGCGTTGCATATGTTAATCGATCTTCTGGGGACAAGCGTCCAATAGCTTGATTACCGGAAACATCTATGCGAGCCACAATCTCATCGGTGTTGAAGGCTACAATGTTTTCTTCAGGAGACTCTCCGTTCTGGCTTGGTACCCATTCCAGGGGACAGTAAATTTTTTCAGGGCCTTCGTAATTATGGTCGAGTAATTTGGAAGGGATGTCAGCAAAACAGGGAAGATGAAAGTAAGATAAAGCTATAACTAATTCAAAAAAGATCATTGTTAAAAGTCAGTTCAAGAGAGGTAAAGCTACCAAGTTCTTGAATAGTAATTATTTAATGCTCGCTATTAGGTGGAGTAATGAAGCATCATTCAAACTATCTATGCTTATATCAGTGAAAATTAATGTAATGGAAAGACCGACGTTTATTGGTGGTTATCAAATTCTCTTCCATAAAGTCGTCAAACCATCATTACGATCATTGCTGATTAATTTCTGGGTTTCCATGGGATGATCGTTTGACGGCTTCATTTAAGAGCACTTTATATGTAACCACCAATAAACGTCGGTCTTTCCATTAACTTTCTATGATGTTTTCTTATCAGATATTCATTTTTTTATGGAAACATTTAATCCGATGCTGCGCAAATAAAATAAAATGCGGCATAGGTACAATTGGTGCGGTATTTGAGCATGAATTGAATTCTCCGAAAATTCTGTGTCGGATTCTTTATTGTAGCCTGCATTACCGTTTATCGGATGTTATCTAACCATATTCTGATAAAAAACTTATACAAGATTATTATGTTTAGAATATTTGCATTTATATGATAGTACTTCGACATGAATTAGGCGTTCAAAGCAAGCAGAATGTCGACAACAATTTTTTTGGCTGTTTTGCTTCTTCAAGTTGTATTGAGCAAAAGTCAAAACATTAACAGTCATTTTAACGTTGACATTCTAAAATACGAAATCGGCTGCCCGTTAAGGTGGGTTAATTATAAGAGTCAAGCACGGCAATTACCACACTTTCCTGTTTCGACTACTGCTTCCACGATTACTGAGGTGGATGGCCCCAATTCACCCACCTACATTGCACGGACAACAATCTTTGGACATTATGTGATAGGAACATTTCAAGATGGTCAATCCGCATACTTTTACTCTGATAAAGATGGCAGTACCGTAAAGAAGAATAGATTTGAATTGTTGACAAACCCAAATAACTGCACGTTGCAATGGGCTTTCTTGCCCTTCAGTTCAAGCACCCACAATTTATCCAGGGCGTCAGACTCGTCGGTACTATTCGAACCTAGAGGGAAAACTAACTCTTACCATGTCGGTAGGATTCAAGATTTTAAAAACGGATGGCAGTTATGCAATGTTATTGAAAAATCACAGAAATGCATAGCATCAAACGGGGGTAGGAGAAATGTTTATGGCCCTGATGATATTCAGGTGCTGCATTCCTTTACGAAATACCTTTCCTACAAAATCAACAACGTATCCTTTTCCAAAGTGGAAGAGATTCTGGATGTTACAATTGCTGGAGTTGATAAAATACTAAACAAGGTAATTTCAGTTTAGTACAAGCTAATCTTCTAGGTATTATATTTACGGTTTTACTTGAATAGGCCGAGGTTGACGTGATGTCGTCAGTGTCATATGGCATAACGACGTCAAAAGGGAAAAGCTCGGAATCTTCACAAACCATTACAGCTGGTTCTGCAAATTATAACACCGCCACAACTATTGGTAGCTCAAACAACAATGAAGACTCTGAGGACCTAGATGTTTCTCGGGATATCACCGTGCCTCCAATGACATCCGTGGAAGCTTGTTCAACTCAGACCGTACCGAAGTTGGTAATCGCTTTTGAAGCTAGTGTCGAATTCTATGCTGATGGGGTTGATGCAACCAGTGTCACAGAAATCCTTGCGTTGGAGAATTTCCCTGGACCGTTTGAACACATTGATGGGCGTCTTGTAAAAACCGTCGTTCGAGGGGAGGTCAGGGATATCCAAGGACGAATCTCATCAACCTTCAATATAAATCCTGCAGACGTTTTGGATGAGCTGTCTTGTCCCAAAATGATGAGGAAGCTTGACGTAGAAAGAAGGCAGCGAATTGCAGACGAACTTGCTTCCATGACTTCAAAAAACATTAAGACAGACGAGGATTTGAAGAAGATTATTGCTAAAGCATATAAAACGTACGGAAGTTGGTATTCTGATGAAAATGAGGGCAATTTTAAGTAAGTTGAAATGTGAACCAGCACATTACCAATTAAGGTTGAATTATGTAGCATTTCTGTGTCCAGAAACACAAATGGGTATAAATCAATCAAAAGTTATGTGTAAATGTAAGTAAATTGTGACCAAGGCACAATAAAACCGACATTTTTTCATGGTTTTTCCCATCAAACTAATTTCAAAAACATAAAAACAACTATTTATTAAAGAATCTACAGGACTTAAACAAATTCCGTTAGGATTAATGCATGCTTTATAATAAAACTATTGCAGTAATTGTTGCTCATTGTTTTGAATTGAATTCAACCATGAAGGTTTCTTATAAGTAACTGTTCACTAGCATTAACCTCTAAAAGACGCTGGACATCAAGTGTACTCCAGTGATTTACATGTCTGCATCATAAATGCAATATTAGCTTCGTAATGGTGTGATTTGAAACGCTCATGCATGCACTTTGCATCAAAACTATGACAAGATTAAATTATTTATGACGCTCCATTAACATTCTTTAGTAGGAATTGTAAGCCGACGTCGGATGATTCATAAAAGCTCTGATATTACTCTTTATCATTATTGGAGCCTTCGTACCGAACACGAAAGCGTCAAACAACTGTTTAATTTTCTCACACATTTACTCATCATAAATATGCGCTGTAATATTAATGGATCAACCACTCATGCATTTCGAGGCCATTATGTTCGCAGTATAACTGTGTAAACGAATTTGTTAATGATATACCATTCGTATCCCAACACAATGTAGGCATACATAGAGTCAGTTCCCAATCATTTAAGCTGAAGATACCTAGTTACCATGTCAAAATTTAAGTTTCAAGTTTCCATGCTGACATTTTTCACAGCGCTAACTGTTTCGAAATGTCTAATTCCGTGCGCTTTGTCTTGGTCAACCTTTTTCAAGGGGTCAAAGTTTCCGTTGCATGCGGTTGGGACATCACTTAGTTTACCAAGAAACATTAATGTGACAGAATACTTTATTGCAAGAGTAGGGCGATATGGATCATTTGAGATTGGGGCAGTAGACAGAAATCTAAATGAATCTTTCTTTAGTACTGAACCCGGTTACGGTAGCGGAAATTCTCTGGAAATTCTAACAAATCCATTCAACTGCACATTAAAATGGGTGTCAGTCGATTCTAAATTTTTTCCCATCAAGTTCCTCGCATCTTCTGGAAGTGTAAATGAGTTTATAGGAAGTGAAAAGTCAACTACAAACGCCAGCGGGATTCGGTACCCCTGCACTTTACGAGGAAACAAGTTGAGGTCTTGTCGCACAGGTCAAAGTAAAGGTTTGATCAGTATAATGAAGCTTTCATCCGGCTGTATACATGTAAGTTTTGAAATTCGCATTACAGAAGATGAAAGAAAAAGACGTAACGTTGCCGTCTTAACCAGCTACATATCACCAAAATTTCAAGTTGATTTGCATGACATCATTGTGAGAAACAGATCCGAAGAACAATTCCAAACATTTTACCTGGGGTGTGATAAACTCAGAAACAAAGGATCTGCCGAAATCTCCCAACTGGTCACCCATTCAAGTGCCGTATCAAAGAAATTCACTATTGACCTTGAGGGTGGACTTTATTTAGGTGGAGACGCTCAGGTCGAGTTTGAGTTGGCCCTAACAGTCTTTGGTATAAAGGTATTATTTGGAAGCATCAGTATTCATCTTGGCATTGATTTAAGAGCAAATGTTGGAGGCGATTACTCTGAAGAAGAAACCACGCAGGTCTCGACTACACAACGTTTAAATTTACCCCCCAAAACGATGGTTGAAGCTTGTTCGCAAGCGTCTATCCGCAGTTTAAAAGTCGCATTTGAAGCAAAAGCTAAAGTATCGCATCCCTTTCTTAGTTCGGGAGAAGTGATGACAATGCTTGAAAATGATGATAGATTTTCCGGCCCATTTGATACGCACCTGGATGGAAAGTCAATTGTAGGCAGAGTAAAAGGCATTGCAAAAATTGTTCAACCGTTTAGTACCGAGTTTATTGTTTCACCAATAAATTACTTTGAGGCAGGGCAATTATTTAAACATTCTTTGCACAAGAATGCAGATAAAATGCCTATTTTCCATTGATATGTCAGTACTTGCATCAATTAAAACTGAAATTTCCAGTAAATGATTTGACTTTTTTGTTGCATATACATACATATCGATATTTATGATTCTTGAGTCGAACTAAATCAAACAATTTGTATAGCTACACTTGAATTTTCCAATTGTAATTGAGCTATAATAAAAAACCTCGACAATGATGATCTCTGAATATCGGCAATTTTTATTGCATAAATCATAGTTCTTCAAGATAAATCTTAATTCAAACAAGATTTTTGTGATATGAAGCAAGAGTTTTGAAGTAGTATTTATAATTCTTGATAGTTTTTATTATATAAATATTCAATTCAATACCACGAAATAAAAACGTAAATTTTACTAGTAAAGTAAATTGTAATAACTTGTGTTGTAGCTGGTGAGAAGGCTTTCGCAGCTGACACCATAGCCATTAACGGGTAATGCGTAAAGTTCTAAGCTGAATGGACCTTCGGAAACCATTTTGTATGTATTTTTGTCTACAACAAACACATATTCATCAGTAGAATTTGTCACAAGGAAGTGGTTTTCTAATGGATCTGCCCTAGTAGTATTGCCCCCACATGTGGATTGAAACATTGATACTGGAAGCCGTCCCTTAACCCTAAAAACAGTCTCAATCTTTTTAGTAGTCAAGACTGAGCAGACTTGAACCCCCGTATTGGCTGGTACCACGACAACAATGTTTTTGGTTGTCGTAACAGTTTCGGAATCTGTGTCTACCCTGCTAATTTGTAGATTTATGTTGCCCACAATTTGGATAAAGACTCTAATTTCTAATGTGATCCATGTTATGCCAAAGGGATCCAAAGGAATAAGGTTCATGGGTCCAACTTTGCAGCCTCCTTTGCCTTTACAAATGTCAATCGTCATCCCGAATACATTGTTTGTTCCTCCGGTTAGTGTACTGGAGGAGACTGATTTTTCTGTTGCCGTAATTCTTCGAGTTATTTCAGCGTCTCCCTTGTTGTAAATGTGGGTTGTATCGCCTATGGAAATCTGGAAAGTTTCTATTGTCTTGGTTACTTCAATTTGAGGGAGTTCAAGTGCTACAGTTTCGGTAGTTGATTCCAGGAATTCATTGCAACGATTTGAAATGTTTGAAATGTCTGAAATTTTTGCTGTGCAGGCGATATATTGTCCACTATTTGGGTCAGTCGCGCGTCCTACAACAAGGTCAGGGCGATTGGATGATAGAGGGGTATAATGGCAGGTGCTGTTGATTTGTTGATCATATTTTGGGATCCAGCTTATTTTGCAATTATATGGATTGGTGAGGACGTCATATTCCCAAGTTTCGAATTGATTTCCGTTTTCTGCAACGAATTGAGCAGTGTCTTCTAGCAAATTAGTGGTTCCGATGTTCCACTTTCCCCTGATTTTTGCTTTCGAAATAAGATGAAATTTGTTAAAGTGGCTTCCTGTAGTTGTTTTCACCGCTTTCGACAAAATGTCCTCATCTCGGGGATTAAACGGGGTCCAAGTAAGTTTGCAAGGAAGTGCAGTCTCGGCCGTTTCTTTTGTGGATGAAATCCTGATGTTATATAGGCAGTGAATTGTGGCCATTATTAACATTGTTCTGCTCATGGTGAAATTCTTTGCTTGCTTGCTTGAAATATTTAAAGGCAATCTGTGACGAAACGAATAAAGTTAAGACGATATCGATAGATTTATCGTCAGATACGGTCGAAATGTTTTATGTCTTTGCACTTACCAGAAATTGAATTCAGATAATATCAGTACATTCGGAATCATCAAACACTTTATATCTGTTTATGTCGGCCTTTGCACTTTCAATTTGAAACCGCACATTTGCTAACCGTCGGATCAGTTCAATCAAAGTTATATGGTCGTGAATGCATACGACTTGCATGCAACGACTTGTGAATGCATGGCAATATGGTATCCATAATTGGGGCGGTCTGCCGTTTGTATCCACGAAATTATCCTGGCCAATTCGGTAATTGATCAAGGTAATAAAAACAAGGGTAATAAATAAATTACCTTTATGATATTCCGGGAATCGGATTTGTGGTTTGCTTTGTGCATTCACCGCAAGATTAATAAGCTGTAACCTGTTTTCCAAGGTTATAACAATTAACTTGTTCAACGGATTTCAATTGTTGTGCTACAAGTCGCAATACGTTCATTACATTATGACGACGAAGTGGGAACAATTGCGTTTTATATTGTATTTTTGGACCATTTTCCTAGAGTTTGGAAGAGTGACACTAGCAAAAAATGACCACACTTTCCAAAAACAATTGTCCTGTCAGCTGCAATGGGTCACCTTCAGTAGGGGGAATGAATTTCCAAATAACACCCTTCCTGTCAACATTCATTCAATTTCATTGTTACCTCTAATGAAAGATATAGAGCCAATTGCAAGGAAAAGAATACTAGGGAATTGGACACTTGGTTCGGTTGACAAGGAGGATGTCGCACATTTCTACAACAAACAGTCTTTCCAGTTATGGACATATGACGTCCTGTCAAATCCATCCAATTGCTTAATTGAATGGGTGCCCAGTACAAACACTTCAACAAGGGAATTAGTAGGGGTCAAATTGGGGGACAAATTAGAGACAAACACGATTGGACGAACGTTTATTCGGAACAGAAAGGGTTGGGTTCCATGCAGCATTAACACTATGAAAATGACATGTTCCTATGTGGACCCAGAGGGCAATGGTCAACTTCAAGCATCGACGGCAAGTGTTTAAATAAATCATATTTAGTTAAAAAATGACGACAAATTATTTGATATTCATTTGATATTCATTGTTAATCCTTAGGTTTTCCAAAGATTGATGTCCTACGTTCCCGGGCTGTCAATGAGCTTACGAAATTTATCCTTCACAACCATAGAGGACATTAGAAATATCGAGGTAATGGGGGTTGACATTATCCGAAACAGAGCAGATGCAACCCTTCGGAAAACCATTGTTCACACTACGACAACCACCAGGACGATAAATTGGGAGTTTGGCTTCAATTTCAAACTTGAAATAGGACTATCGTTAAATATTATGAAAAATTGGTTAATGCCACGAGCCCCCGATTTGGCAGGCTACCTTTCCTTTGGTCAAACTTACACCTGGTATCAAGGCCGGAGTACTGAAGAAAGGGTCACTATAACGAGGGATGTTGATGTTCCTGCAAAAACTTCTGTTGAAGTCACAACTGCCCTTGTCACGAGGGCAATTTCGTTGGACGTGATTGGCGAAGCAGAGATTACAGCGGGTGGACATAGCGCGAACGAAGTGGCGAAAATATTGCGCAGATGTGGACATCCAGGTCTGTTAGCATTGGAAGGAAATAAAGTTATCATGGCGATTAACGCAACTTTCCAAGGCACAGCACCATTCAGTTCGGAATTCATTATTCTTCCTTATAACGCATATAAGGGTTCCTCTGCGAAAAAAATGATTGAGGATATTTCCAAAAGGGGTTTAAACCAGAAAGGGTTCCAGGGAACAGAGTTGCTGCACTTTATTGAATCACATGTAGAATAGGGAATAAAGATCTTGAAATTGGGCATTTTTCATTGGGAATTGTTGATAATTATTGTCATAAGTACAGGATTTAACAATAGTTGCAGAATAGATTGAACATAGATGAATAAATGTTTATGCATAATGTACGCAGATTATTAATAACAATTGGATCAGATTTGATTCTGTATATGACGAAAGAATTGCATAATTTATGAATAAAAAGTATCGTTGTACGCAGATTATGAAGCTGTAAAATGGATTGCAAGATTTATTCATACATCTAAATTCCGAAATGTTGATACATATCCTCGTCTGAAATGAAACTTGTAAAATCTGTCCCGTTTACATACGGTAATTGCAGACATGAATGAATTGAATTTACAGGAATCAACATGAATGTCAGCTCTACAGAATCATCTGCAAGAATTGCGTTTTGATTTTCGATAATTGTGCCATCGTCCTTCAAGACATCAAATGTCAGCTGTATCGGGGAATTGATAACATCTAAAATGGTACAGCTTTGCACAGACGTCCGCTCTGGGATCGTAATGCTCCTTCGGACATCAATATATTTCGTGTCGCTTTTATGGTTGGTTGCTGTGTTTCTGGATTCCAAGGAAAATATGAAGGTGTCCTTCAAAACTACAATGTTAAGTCCACGCACAGTCAATTTGGAGTTTCGGCTTGATTTCGTCAGGGTATGCCTTTCAGATATCGTTTGAATGACGGTAACATCTGCCTTGTTTCGAATATAGTTTGTACTGGATGACCGTAGGGAATGAGACTGCGGGATTTCATTTTGGTTTACAACCGTGATATTGCCAATAAGCATTCTTGAATGGTTAGTATATGATGTCAGAATTTGATACCGATCTAGATTTCTTGAAATAAATGTTTTTGACTGTTGTAGTCCGATGCAGACCCATCCTCCTTGAATTTCTTTCTTAATGACGCATGCTACCCATTTTCCGTGTTGAAATGTTCGGCCAACAAAGGAATTATGGCCAATTTGAGGAAATGCTGGTACGGCGTTGGTTAGCGTTTGGTTGGATAGTGGACTCCATGTCAGAGAGCAGTTGAGGGGATTAGTCAGCAAATCAAAGTTCCTTGTCGTCGTTAACGTTCCTTTGACAAGAAACGTCGAAATGCGATAATTGGTGTTTGGACTATAGTTTAAGGTACTAAAGTGCCATGTTCCAAATAGCTTTGACCTGTTTATCAAGGTGCGCGAGGTTTGGACGTTTTCTGGGATATTTCTCAAGTGGTTTTCAACTGAGACGAAGTTGTTTAAACCGTTCTGGATTGAAAGATGAGTTTTTAAGGGAAGCCAACCGAGGTTGCAGGTGGATAACTCACTTGTCACGTCGAGGATAATGGCTGAAAAGATCAAAAATTTGATTAATTGGTTCATATTTAGTCTATGCTCTTAGTGTTTGCTCAAATATTGTTTGGCTTATTTTGATGGATTGGATATGTTTTTTATTTGACTGCTAAATTATACTGCCAATTACATATGTAAACGTTTTATTGCCTGTTCGATTTTCTTTATATCAGTTATCTTCTGCTTTCTATCAGTTTACAAAAAGTTAATTTCATCAAACGTACCTGCAGCCGGCTTAATGACATTTATAATGGCCGTGAATCCCTGATTGAATGCATTGTAAACTTTTATAGGTGGTGTCGGTGACTTCGAAATATAACTTTTATTATATTGATGTTTTAGAAACGTAACATTTTATTTGTGATAAAAGATAGGATTTTGTTGACCAATGCAGACCAATGCAGTGGGATTCCCTCTGACTGTGCATTTTCGTTCGAAAAATTAAAAATTATAAGGATTACAGTTTGGTTAATACCACACGGTTAAAGAAATGAGCGTTTATGTGAAGCCACAAAAAGACACTGCCAACACTATATAGTCACATTACTACTGCACAACTTCAGTCAAGGTCCAATCTTATGTTATCGGCTGACTAGTATCACAGAGATAAAAAATGAGATTGCGGAGGCAATCATCGTAATTAAGATTTTAAACGAACTTTTGTGTGATTGCCATGAGTGTCACAATAGTACTTTATTGTGAAAATAAAAACGAAGGAATGTAAGAACAATAATAAATTTTAAACTTTCCAACTTGCCCACTTTTAATTTTAGGGTTAGGGAATATAAGACTAATAAATGTTGTTGTAGTATCTTAAAACGTCCCCATGGTTTGTTGCTCATGGACCAAGTATCAACTACTAAAGTTTCGACGTTGCTCCACTTAAAGGCGTAGCAAAATTTGGGAAATTGTCACTATGAAGTCTCGGATAGTTCTGATGTTGATACCTATCCATACAGATAGTAGTCGTTAAGCATCATACGGATCACACTTAATTGAGACGAACCAGGAATGCTTAATTCGGTTTGCTGAATCACACGCATAATTGTTGTACAAGGCTTATGATAACTAGGATAAGATAAGAGCAATGTCCGTATTTGCAGTTCAAGTTCAATACAAATACCGACATTTGTTCAACGTCGGTATTTGTATTGAAATTCACAGTCCAATAATTGCACATGATTAATGATATCTTGACATGAACAAACACTCTTGTGTACGTGCCGACGGATATGGCAACTGGGAGATCTTAGGGGAAACCAAACGCTTTAATTGCACGACTTTGTATCAATTTCTGAACCTTGTCCTTCGTTGCCTCCTATTGAGATGACATTGAGATGAGTTTCTACAAGGTTTGCAGATTTTTTGTTGCATTTACTTTTTCAAAAGTCTCATCATGACCCTGGTAGAAACCAACCATAAATTACTTTGTTTGAATACCATTTGTGAAACTAAATTTATCTAATTTAAATTGTGTCTTGAGTCGGAGTTTTGTCAACTGTGTCATGCTGATGTGATATGTGACAACTTGCTTTTACGTTTAGTAATGATTAAACGTCAAAGGACCGCCTGTGTATCAAGGCGTTGACAATTACAGATAACTAATCAAACCAATGTGATAACTAAGTCATCAAACAGATAACTACTTATGAATATTGGTCACAAATTGAGCGTGTATTCCACTAGTTTGGTCATCCCAGCTTATTCTTCTCATTAATTAACACATGACAATGTATAATCTAGAGGTTCATTTTGCTATATTAGTTTTATCAAGTCTCTGTACTACCGGAAATTCTAAAGGACCGCTTGTCTATTGCGACATTGATTGGAACCCTTCCGGGTTTGGCAATGTTCCCGTTGGATCATTACCATGTAGTAATGGAATTGACGAGTACGTTGTTCGAGTCTTAACGGCTGGAGGATTTGCTGCTGGTATTATAACATTATCAAAGATTAATGGTTTGACCACATTTAAATTGTCAACGACGTTTACAGGTCATTTGATAGCGAGGTCGGGAATAGCGATTGCCGTGTTCAACGATGACGTATTAGAATTTGACACATACCGGACTCTTGTTGTACCCACCTATTGTGATATTTCATGGAGGCAGCCAGAAGCAGGTGAAAACTTGACAAATGCTGTGATGATAGATTCGTCACCGGACATTGGCTACGTTGCTAGAGGGAAGACATCAATGCAGTCTTATTGTGGCACCTACATTATAGACACTTTAGCTAAAATACCCACAGACGAGAAAGTTGTAATCAACAGAAGCCCAGAGTTATTGTTCTCAACGTACCCTCCCCTGGTCGCAACGTTGACAAACATTGTTTTCAAGACCTCACATGTTAGCGAATCTCTAGCAAAAGCAGAAATTATTGGGCAAGAAAAATTTGACATCACTAATACCCTTCAGATAATTTCAGGGGTCCATATCAACCACTCCAAAGGTTTTGTTGAGCGGTTTTCATTCTATGAAGATAATTTAGATTGGAAAGGGATTGACAAAATAACGTTAGAAGTTCCTATGCCGTTTGGGATTTCTGATTTAGAAGAATCAACTGTTGTACAACAGAAGGACAAAAGTATCAGATTCAGTAACAAAAGAATCCTCGAAGTATCAGGATATTTCTCTATTCAAGATTTTGACGAAACAACAACACTCCAAGCTTGCTCTATCGCTTACATCCTTGACGGAGTTGACATAGAATTTGAGGCTGACTTAGTTTTTCAGTCGGATCGAGTTCCGGCTGTTCATATTCAGAAAATTCTGACCCAATTAGGTAGGCTAAATAGCGTAGTGGATGATGAAGATAAAGTTCTTGTCCCAACTTCCGGGGTTCTTCGGGGAAGGTATTTATATAACAAGGCATTCTACTTTGAACCTATGGATTGGACAAGTTTTTGTTCCAAATATCAATAACAGGACAATTTCATAATCATTAAGTTAACATTCCCATCAGAGCTATAATTTTTTTAAATAATATTTTTCAAATATGTCTTTCAAACAAGTTGACAGGAATTGAATTGACAAGAATTGAATTGACAGGAATTGAGTTAAAAATGTTTTAACAATTTCTGCTCAAAATTGTATTAATTAAGATGTTACGTTGCATAATTAAAATACATGTTTTCAACTAGTTGTTTTGTTTCTTTCTTCATTACCATTTTGAAAATAAATTTCAGCTGTACCAAAACTTCTTGAAGCAACAGCCATTGTACAATTTAATTTAATTATTTGGACAGGGCTGGTGCTTTACTAAATTTCTTAATTTAAAATGCATACGAAATTCATGTAATGAAATAAAAATGAGTAATCATGTAATCAATTAACGAGATGAGTGATGACTGTTTCCCTGAAATATTTATCGCATTGGAGTTAATCTTTGTAACTCGTTTGTCAGAGATAATTTACAACAAAGGGCCATACAATCGCTTACAACCCAACTTGCTTTATTCATTACTTGACCATAGCCGATGAGCCATTCCGAAGCACATAAAATGAATACATTTATAGAATTTACAAGAATTTTCTTCCTGCTTTTCAATTGCGTAATATGCGAAAGGATAATCAATACCCCTATCGTTACCACGTTCGGTAGTTGGCAGGAATGGGAAGATTGCCCTAATGGTACATACGTGACCGGTATGGATCTGTTCACCGACGAACTCCCAACACTACGAGGTATTAAGGACAAAACTGGGGTACTTAGCGCCGTGTTCCAATGCTCATACCCAAGAACCCCCACCATTCCGGAAGACTTCATTTTTTCTCAAGTGAAAGGGGTAAATAACTCGGTTTTCAACTGGGACAAAAAATCAAGAAAAGACGAAGAAACTTGTATTGAAGTTGTCCACTCGCTGCCTTTAAAAGCCAGTTGCGAAGGGATTGTCACTGCGGTTGAAGTAATGAACCATGAAAAACAATTAGCTCTTGACAACACCGGAGCTGCAAACTTGCGCATTTATTGCTCTGATATGGCAGAAGAGGAAATTGGATATATTGAAGGGTATGGGATTTATGAGGGAGATTGGACCTCACCAGTATCCTGCGGATCACGCAAAGGGATATGTGGGTTACAGACATTATCCCAAGATTTGAATAAAAGTACGTATTTTGGATATAATTTTACAACGTATTAACCACAGTGTATTGATACTTTTCTTTTGCTGCATTTAGGCATGGACGAGTCAGCCGTAAATGCATTCCGATTCAAATGCTGTGATATCCCCAACCCAGCAAAGGAATGTGAACCACAAGAACTATGGGAACTCGTTCAGGAATGCAGTAATGCAGGAAACAGTACCCCGGCGTTCACTTGCGCGTACGTACGAAAGACGGGAGTGGCATCCGCTGCAACTGGGCCAGATATTGATCCATTAGAAAGGAATTTCTATGAAACTATTGGTTATGGCCTTGCTTCATCACATTTAATGCTAAACGCATTAAAGAACAATTTTGCCAGTAAATTGAAAAACAGTGCTCTTGTCGACGCCTTGGACTGGTCTGCCACTGGACTAGAGATTTGGGTGGATGAAAATTCTGAAGATGTTACGTACTATTCAATTCCAACAGGAAAATCTGTCAAAATTTTTCAACTGGTTGGAACATGTTCATATTTTTCAGTAAGAACTCCCATCATCAAACAGGTTTCATTTTAATCTGATCTAACCATGTGTTGGTATGATATTTCAATTCGGTTTTTATTTATTATTCGACTAAAAATGACCAAATAAATACTTTAAAATTTTTCCAAATCAATGCGAGTAAAATTTATTTTGACAATTTTGATAAAAAGTCTTTTCTGTTGCGCTGACTAAGCCTTGCCCTTTCATTTTTTATATCTGTTTCCATTTCACTGCAGCCATACAGGGCATCAATTGGTGTCACGATGAATTGTGTTGACAAGGACATGGACCCAGTCAGCTCTCCAGCAATTTCTGCAACAGCAAAATCTTTATCGACGTAAATTTGCAAATCCGTCGTAGCCGTGAGGAGGTCGGCAACTTCCTGCCCAGTGAATCCTGGAGCGCTGTAGCGACCCAAACAGTCGTAGCCCATTTTAAAATTTTCTTTTGACTTAATTGTAGAACATGCTTGCACCGACGTCAGAGGTGGGACTATTATTGTTCGACTGACTTCTATTTCCCTTGTTCTTGTTGTGGTTACTTCGGTTTCCCACCCACTTTCGTAGGACATGCCAAACTCCACCCCAGCACCGACAGAGATGCCGACTCCCTTAAACCCAATGCTGAAATCGACATTTAGAGCGACAGACCAGGATATTGTTTGACTACCATGTTCGCTGAATGTGAAACTTTCAGTGACACTTTTAGAATGTGTTACGGTTTGCGTTACCTCAACTTCGGCTTCATTTCGTATTTCGTCAACTCCCAGGAAATCGAGACCTTCCGAACTGTCTGATTTAAATTCAAAGTCGCTGAGCAATAAGTGCAGACCTTTGGAATAGCTGACAAGGATATAGTACTCGGCACTAGTCTCTATTTCTTCTGCGAGATTTACATACACAATTCCGCCTGCAGTGATTTCTCCAGGGAGTAATGTGCTAGAAGCCATTACCCTACCAATAGGCTTTCCTTCAAGTTCCACTTTAAATTCGTCTACCTTGTCATCGGATGGCAGGACCCATTCTGTCACACAGTCATAGCTGTTTTGTAGTATGTCAAAAACCTGAACTTGTTTTACAGTGGATCCGGTTGGTATTAGCGCAATTCCATTTGTTCCGTTAATTGCTTGCATTCTGCCGATTACATTTTGTTCACTTCCTTGCATTCCGCGTATGACAAAGTGGGTACCCATCTGGCTCGCAATTGATTTCTGCACTACCTTACCATCAGTACTTGCAGTGATCCACTTAAGTTTGCATGGTAGTGGACCTATTGGATCGGCAACGGTGATCCAAAAACCGCCAAAGTTGATAATGGCTTTCAAAAGTAGGAAAGAAATAATGCACTTCATGTTGAGGCTTATTGTACCTAAAATTAATGTTGGAATATGTCCTCAAGTCAAATGTCAGTTTTATGGACGGATAACATCACTTACCTTTTGTATTGTTAGAATCGGCAAAGATTTCTTTTAATTCTTCAGCTGTTTTGAAATAAAATAGCACGTAGGCAAGTTCAAAGTCTAAGCGTGTTGTTTTATATCTTCCATAAATAATATGATTTAGTAAATTTTTCAGTCACAAAATGCGTGATTCCTATTGGTTGACAATGCATCATTGATGAGACTTAAAATATTTGGAAATTCCCGATGATTGATGGTGAATGGGTCAGTTTATATGTGACATAGATGGATGCGAACTGAGTGAAACACAAGTGATCAAAGGATTAGAGAAATAGAACTGTCAAGTTCCATGGAATTAATTGAAATTTAATCCCAATTTTTTCATTGAATTTTTATAATGTCATAATCCATCTTGTTGGACATGTGAATGGCAAGTGAATCGACTGAATTTTTAATGATGACAACATATTTCGCAGTTGACGATGACGTTCTCTGTCAACGGATGATGTGTTGTAGCAAATTATGTGATCGGATCAAATGGTAACAATAGTTGCACTGCATTAAGTTTTTCAATCTCGTAATTAGATTGTTGCGATCTAGAGACTTATAATGAGTATTATTGCCTTTCTAACATCGTATTCTTTGATTTCGGTGTTGGTTTTCGATTTTACAAGAAGCCAAGATATCAAAGCTCCTTGCAGATTGGTATGGACCCCATTTTCCATCGGACTTCACGTCCCTCCCACGTCGGTAATAATTGATGGTAAGGTAATCGTAATATACTTATACGGCTCTAATCGTAAAATACATTCCTGCTGACCCTTAGATTCCTCACAAGATTTCCCAGTGTACCATATCCGAGCACATTTAGCTGGAAATACCTACGTTGGAATGTACGACCCCGGCTTGGAGCTTCCGCTTCTACCAATTAAAATGGAGTTTGACAACACAACCGACCCCATAATTCTAGATATTCTTACAAATCCACATGAATGTAATTTGACATGGTTTGGGTCATCATGGTACACAGAGAAGAATTCCCTTTGGGTAGAAACAAACAAATCAAGCTCGACCTTTGTTGGTCGGATAAGAATAGATGAGGAATTTCTAGGGGGACAGATTCATTATGATGATGTTGCTTCATACATATCGGTTGGCCTTCTGAACGAAGATGGAAATGGGACTGTTGTGGAGGAATACGATAGTGGGTTTCAGTATCTGTGCGGTTACTCGGATGGAATGGAACTGCATTTAATTCAGATAGAGTTTGAGGAGGATCCCTTTGGAGGGTATCCCGATTTTGTTGGTATTGACGAGATTCACAACCTCGCAAATACATTAGTAACACAGAGAGTGACTCATAGGAAAAGCATAAGACAAGAGACAACCATCACAATTACTGAGACTTGGACAACAACAACGACAAAAACTGTCACAATAAATTTAATTTTTTACAAGAAAACTAAAACTGAGACTCATACGGTCAGCCATTCTATAAGTAATTCGTACACCACAATTGAAGAGACTGATATTGAGGTAATGCGGGAGATTCGGGTAGCTCCAGAAACAAGGGTTCAAGCATGCTCCACGGTTACTATGAAGAAGGGTTCAGAGGTCAACTATAACGCTATTGCAATGTATAGATCACGAGGTCTAGGTCCGGAGGAACTGTTACAAATTGTTAAGTCTGAGATCAAAGGAGTTCAGCCTTGGATTGAAGGAGGGGACGTATACTTTGAAATGTCGGACAAAATAACATATAGCATGGCGATGTCATCTAATTTTGTGGTTGTGCCATATGAGGCTATAAATGGTTGTAGTGCACTACAGAAAGATATCTCTCGACAAGAGAGGATTAGGAGAGGAGTTTTTAATGAATTAACTGCATCAAAGGACGAATTGTAGTACATTGTTCAAGAAATAAATTAAATTATCAAGCAATGATCAAACTGGTTGACTTACAGTCGATTCATTATTTCCCAAATGTTCGAATTTCTATTATAAAATTCATTTTACATTACTCTATTCCGATCTTTTTAATACCCCAACAAATAGAGCGAGCTTCAGTTTGGACTTTCATAAGGATAAAAGTTCCATATCGCATCCAACGAAAGGACCAAAAATAAGATCTCACTTACCCTAGTTATTAATTAATATGGGGTAGCTTAATACATATGTCGCCGTTGCAGAATCTTTAACATCAGAAAATAAATTTGTGACTGGGTACTGGGAAAAGCTTGAAGAGAAAGGCTACCAATGCAATACAATAGTTAGGGCTTTATTTACCCTGGTAATCTCATTAGAAACGCTACTATTCTGCGATGTTAGTCATTGGAATTACTATTACAACCACGGCGATATTCGCGACACATTACACCAAAAAGAATATGGTCAACCGAAGGAGTCCAATCTGCCGTATTGTTTGTCTGGTTTGCCTTTAAAATGATTGGCAAAGCTAACAAACCAGAAATCCTGTTATCAGCAGAGCCGGACTCCAACACGTCGTTATCAGTCGGATAGAGATAATGCTCTAATGCATGAAGCATATAGGCAATCCTTCGTCGGACTAAGGTCATTTGTATCGTTCAGATTTGTTAAAATTGATGGCTGCTTGGAGTCACTCCATGAAATTGAATACACAACACTGACCTGCAAGCTTATTCATAAATTCGTAACTAGCCATCTAATACCAAGCCACTGCAATGAGGTAATCTTTAATACTAAGAAACAATTCTGAAGAAACAAGACAGGTGAATACGTTTTACAAAAGCTATATTCATGACTGTTTTACCAATGTAAATTCGCATTTCAGAATGTCATTCCCCATTCATCTAACAGTGTCTCTGCTATTTATTATTCTACCCTCGAAGACTTCATCCACAGTACCCTGTCCCTTATACTGGACTCACTACGATTACGAAAATTTCAACTCATCGTCTCGAAATTATGTCTTTACATATGGGAGTAGTCACATCGTGGCCAGGGTAAAGGACGGAAATAACACTTATCATGCCGGGTATTTTGTGGTAGATCACAACGTTGCCTACATTCCCATATCGCCATATAAATTTGCAGAACTTCAATTGCTGTATAACGTGCATAACTGCACCATTTCCTGGGCTCAAAAAGAGACTGCAAATAAAAAGGCTTTCGTATCGGTTGATTCAGCAAGCAACAGTACAAATTACATTGGTCGCATGGCAACTAATCGATTCGTTTTTGTTGGATTATATCAAGTATCCTTGGGAGAAGTGGTGGAAGAAATGCTAAAGTATGTTTCTGTACGCTCCGTCTCCTCAATTGAGCTGAGAGTAACTGAGGATTATCAATACATGTCATCAACATCTAAAGGATTGGACTTGCACCTAAAAGATTTTAATTTTACTTCTGTACCCAGCGCTGGTAACTACAGGGTAGTAAACGTTGAATCAATAGATAATTACGGGGACTGCATAGTGTCACAAGTTGTTACTCACAGCAAAATTGTAACTTCGTCGCACTCTTTTTCCGAATTTGGGAGCAATACAAAATCTTGGGGAATTTCAGCATCAGCAACCTTCACCTATCCCCCTTTCTCTGGCAGTGTGTCAGGAAGCTATTCTAAAGAGAATGAGGACAGTTGGTCAGAAACATTAACAACTAGCACAGAAAGAAGAGTTACAATAAGCAAAAATATTACGGTTGGGCCACAAGAAGCAATTTTGGCATGCTCAGCAATACAAATGAATGACAATTTTCAAAGTGGGTACCGTGCTAGGGCCGAGTACTCTGCTCCTGGTCTTAACGGTAGAGATGTTAAAGAGATTCTTGAGTCGTATGGGTTTATGAATGTTAGCCAGAGCGAACATTCTGCTTGGTTTTATACTGAAGGGGAGTATAAAGGTGCTGCATCGTTAACTACACATTTCCATGTTTCTCCTAAAGCTGCCCAAATCAACTGTAGGAATATAAAAGACTTTGGGGTATGAAAATTGATTTGATGTAAGGGTCGTTCAGCTTTCTTAAATATTTTGGGATGTAATACATTACGTAATAAATGTTGAAATAAATTAATGAAAACATTCGTTGTACCCCGTAACTAAAACGATTGAGACTAAATATTTACATATTTGACGATAATTTTGATTATCTTTGTTGTATGTAATCAATAAGTAAATAAAAATTTCCCATTATATACTAGTTAAATACATGAATAAATACATGAATAAATACATGAATAATTATAAAGAAATGCAAGTGAATAATATTTGGTGTGCAACACTTATAAAATTGTTAAAATTTGGGCCAATAACCTAGCTTCAATACATGTGTTTAAAAGATTGTATAACGTTTAGTAGATAGCAATGTTGAATGTACAAATTATTTTTTATTGACAATAGACTGATGAAGGGGTAGTCACTCCGAAAGCTTGCAAATAAAAAGTCAAGAAATTAAAAATATTCTCAAATACTGAGAAAATGTCTACCATAAATATAAGTTTTTATTACGGAATAAACTGCACGTTATCGAGTCGGTATATGTATTAATTAATGGCTCAACGAGAAGACTCAATTCTGAGAAATTGGCAAAGTATGAGCAAGGATACATAATATGTATTTCCTTATCTTCGTAAATTTTTTAAATAACATTAACATTCGGTCTAAATTTTAAGGATGATGATTGCATGTCATGTGTAATGTCTCCGTTCGGAGAACAGCTACAGCCGAAACGGTTCATGACAATAAAGCAAAACAAGCAAACAAAAACTCAGCACTGCATGTAATGTGGTATCAAATACAACATGAATTTCTTTCAGAGAACATGTCCAAATTGAAAGTAATTATTGGAATGTAATTAATTTAAAGTAAAAATGTTTCGAAAATATTCATGTGTCTGACTTCAACGCAAAACTAGTTTGTTCGTCTGTTTGGCGATTGATAAAGGCAATTTCGTTATGGTTTTGTTTGCATGCATGATCATTTCATGCAAAAAGACTAAGATAACGCTTGGCTGCTCATGTTGTTTTCACAAAGTTGACGGTACAGATTACCAGTGAAAATCTGACTAATTGAAATTTGTCTTCCATCAATGTCGGACTCGGGATTTCCAAAGTTGTCATTACAAAGCTCAACAATGTGTCGTTCTCGTAATCAATCAAAGCAATGTTGAAAATTTCCATTGAAATGTTACCAATGGTATTTGTGCGCAGTTTAATTCTCAGAAATGGATTACGGTGGATTAACACAAAAATGTAATTGTTGTTGTTATAAACTGTCATTTACAACCAAATCATGACGGTTTCTATGACAATGGAATCAGGATTAATTTTGGATTTACGTAGAATGCAACATCCTCGTTTCTTTGAATTTTTGCCAGTGTTTGGCCAATATTTTGCACTTAATTGTAATTTGCAGTTTTCAATGTCAAACGGGAAAGACCTCTGATCCTTTACGTCGACATTGAATACATATGAGCTTGTTGGGTACAAATCCATCGCCGGCAGAAGATCTTCAATTCCTCGCGTTTTAGGTAATGGTGATCAAGTACCCGCAGATATTTTAAACATCGACATCTTATCTGGTTTAAGTTTAATTCTGTTAGGATACCAGTCAGCGATTAATGCAATTTGGCAACTGAATCAAATTATGTACTAACCCAATTGTAATGGATGACCGAACATTTTGATTTCTGTTGCTGTTTTTTGCAGCATTATATCAAAATTTCTGAAGTCTAATTTTCGAAAACTTATTTGGTTATTTAACTGCATCGTTATATGTATACGATCATTTGTGAGGCCAGCTATACTCCGCTCGTGAAGAACATGAATAACAACATTCTTTACCTTTGTACAAAAAGTACCTGGTAATGCATATCGCATTTATCAAAAAGATTGCATTTTTATCTTTTATATACTTTTCCAACGAACAAACAACATGGTTAACTTTCTGACAATCTTTCGACATAGACTGATTATGATTTATTCCAAACCATGTATTGTAATGCTTGCATTAATGCAGTTGACAGCTTTGTATTACCCATGAAACCTTTGTGGCAGTTAAGGTTATTGTCATTGCCATTGAAAAATCCCGATCATGCATGAAATGAAAGCTGCACATGATGGATAAGAAATGGTTGCAAAGTCACCTTGGTTTATTGCATACGTATCAAGTGAAGAATTTTTGAGAATAAATTTGGCTCGAATCCATCTTTATGTCGTCGAACAATACTAACCGACTTTTTGTTAATTCTGGCATTCTTAGCTTTTGTCAGCTCCTCATGAAGAGCTTCGCAACCTTTGAATGAGTTTTTTGGGGTAACGATGAACTGCGTTTCCATAGCCAACGTCGCTGCAATGCTGCCGGTAATTGCTTTAGAAACAACATCACCAGTCCTGGTAAATGGACCATCAACTCCCAGTGATTTAACATGAGCCTCTACTTCCGCTGCAGATAACCCAGGAGAAGAAAATTCTGCAGTCGCTTTGTAGCTTGAATTATACTTGTCGTTATTTGAAATTGTGGAGCACACTGTTAAGGACGTAAAAGGAGGGACAATAACTTCTCTGGAAACCTCCACAATTCTTTCCGTTGAGTTGCTCAGCGTCTCAGAAGTGCCGGAGGATTCACCTTCACCTTTCTGAAAGTTGATATTAGCCCCGTACCCGAAATCCTCCAGAAACAGCCCGAAACCATGTGAAACGCTGGTTGCGGAGGATGACATGCTCGTTTCGGTGTAACTGATTCTTTCTGAAACCTGCAAAATGGGAACGTTTGGATAATTCCCAAAACAAAAATGGTTTTGACAAAAATTTACCTTTTTCGTGTGAGTAACGACTTGAATAACTGTAACATTTGCATTGTTGGTTAGTTCATCCAAACCAATGAAATCCAACTCCCCATCCTCACTGTTTGGTGGGATTGCCAAGTCAAAGTTTGTAATTTTTGTCATTACACCTGGGCGATAACTGATCAATACTGTATATTGACTAGTAGTTTCGGCACTTTCTTCATCGATAGCAACTGCGCAAACGGGGTTGAAGAGATTTCCGTAAATATGCCCTGATAACTTTTCCATCTCTGATCGACAAATTAACGGATTTGTGTTATATAAATTTACATCTTCATGCCGCCTATCTATCCACTGTGTATAACATCCAAATGGATTTGTCAATATTTCGAAGGCGCTGAATGCTTGTGCTCTATACCTTCCTAAAATTCCTGGTACAGCAGCAAATGCATCCATTTCTGCAGTTGACAGTTGTCCTATGTAAGAATTACTGTCATTACTGATCGTCTTGATAATAAAGTTTTCGTCCATATTGGTTCGGATTGCAATAGATGGTATTTGCTGTAGGTTGAATCCAACATCGAACGAAACCCATTTCAAGGGACACTTGATCCGAATGTCCAATTCACTTTCCACGTTGTTAAGATATATGCAGAGTAAAAAAATTAAGAATGGATACATTCTTAATTATATTTAAATTTCTTGATAAACCCAGTGCAATCTTGGGTGGCCTATTTGCTTTTAATTGTTTCAAGAAACAGTAACATAACGTGGACGAAGCTATAACCACGATTACCCAACTTTGGTGATTGCCCTTGTGTGCAACAGAAAAATAACACTGTATGATATCACTAAAGTAGTGTTGCGAACAACATACATTTAATGATGTGTGATTGTAATAAGCACTCACATCCAACCAATTATCGAGCTCCGAAAACAACGGAGAGTCATACTGAATTTCTTTAAAACAATTTCAATCATATGTGATTTCCGTCATGAATTACTGTAATTTTTCATTAAGCATCATTCTAGTATTTTTAATAAAGAATGGCTATTCCACTCTATTTTGTCCGGTGACCTGGACAAGCTACACATCCGGCGACAAACTCCCTGCGGACATTTTCATGTCCTTGGACAATAAGCAAGCGTTTGGAAGAGGATTTGCGAAAGAGGGAGACACCAATCATCGTCTTGGGATTGTGAACCTTCAGGAAATGGTTCTTCAAATACCTGTTCCAGTAGTAATTGTACTTGCAGAATTTGAAATTATGACGAACCCGGAAGGTTGCACAATTGAATGGGGATACGCATGGGAGACTGATTCTTCTTACCTAATTAGTGACAGCTTTGGAACAAGCTTGGGCAGAAGTGAAGGTGAAGGCAAATCTTTTTTTGGCTGTGTCTCCGGATTCAGGCTACATTACTTTGATGGAGGTAATGTAAGAACAACAACGAGGATGAATTACCTCTCATCATACTCTGATGGAATTACCTTAACACTGCAAAGCTTTGATTATGACAAAACTCCAGCTACTGATTCGCCCAGCACGACAGGCCTTGACGAGATTTATAATAATGCGGATACTACAGTGACTCAAAGAATTACTCATTCAAAATCCATCAGTGAAACAATGTCAATCAGTATGTACGACACCAACACCTGGTATGTTGCAGTAGAAGTTCATGCTAAAATGGATCTTCCTGGAGGTCTGGGTCCTAGTGCAAAGCACACAGAAAAATATTCAGAATCAAATACTTACAGGGAAACGATTTCAATTACTAGGGCACAGACTATATCAACATCTAGAACGGTGAGAATTCTAAATAATTTCTGTCATTTACAATGTCACTAATATACACTGGATAATATAGATTACAGTTCCTCCGCACAACTCTGTTCACGTTTGCTCGGTAGTGGGGTTTGCAGAAAACTTTCAATCTGATTTTACGGCATTGGCAGAGTATCGGGTAAAAGGTTGGACCGGAGATGAAGTTCGAGACTATCTTATACTTGAGAATGAGGACTTCCATAATTTAGAAGTTTTCGGAAATGCAGCATTTCGATTTGTGCAAGGAAACTTTACAGGATCGATAGCTCTGACAAATAAAATTGTAATTGTACCTTCGGATTCACATTACGGTTGTGAGAAAATAATCATATGAATTAAAACTGGAATGCTTTAATTGAACTAGTTTTTATTTTGGAAAATAAATATTGTTTCATTCAAACACGGGAAACATCATTCAGATGACTTAGCGATAGAATCGCATCCAATAAATGCATCGTAAGGTTTGACAGTGAATGTAGTGGATAGGGAGAGTGAGCCACCGAAAGTACCTTCGACCTCCACAATGACGGCATTACCGAATACTTTGGCAGTTGGGAAGTGTTGTTTAACACTGTCGAGTATTTCCGTTCCATTTAGTCCTGGGGACCGGTATTCTGCCAAACAGTTGTATGGTACTTGCACATTTTCCATAGTTGACGCGGTCGAGCAGGCCATGATGGATGTTCTGGGAGGGACGAACACGCTTCTGGCTACAGTAAGTACCCGGGTTTGACTATGTGTGATTGAGCTACCCCACCCAGATTCCGATGACACGCTAAAATCTAGACCAATCCCACCACCGACGGAACCCGAAATGAATTTAAATTCAAAGTTGATCTTGCAGTTAACTTGCATGGACAAGGACCATGTTGTAGTTGTGGAATGTGACTCTGTAATGGTGACCGTGTCCGTTGTGATTTTAGAATGAGTCACTGAATACATAACGTCCACATCGGCATGATTTATTAGCTGGTCATACCCAAATAGCTCATCCGATCCGGATTGCACAGGTCCAAATTGGAAATCCCTTAAGGTGAGAAGCAGTCCGTCGTTGTAGCTTATGAGCACAAAGTAGTCATCTGTGGTTTGTCTTTCTTCTGATTGATCAATGTACACAGCTTGGTTTTGCTGGACAGAAGCTGGTAATAAATGTCCATGGGACATTACCCGGCCGACTGTATTACCGTCTATGGTTACTCCATTTTTAGCAACCCTTGGATCCTGAACATCAACCCATGTCAATCGGCACCCGAATGAATTTGTTAGAATTGAGAACGATGTCACGATTTTTGTGTCATTTATCGTTGGGACAAGTCCGAACGCAATATCGTTCTCTGTTTCAGATTTCTTCAATCTACCAATTTCTTGCAGTCCTGTTTCAAGTGTTCCGGAAATAACATAATGGGCATCTTTCTGGGTTGTAATAGAATTGCTTGGTAGTACAGCGTCTGATGTAACAGTGATCCATTTTAAGGGGCAGCGAACTGGGTCGGCTGTGGAGACCACCACAACACTCCAGAATACCGTTGTGATCCAGAAATGCATATCACTTACCCCTCCTTCAAAGATTTGACAGAAATTAGATTAAGAAATTGCTAATGAGGCTGATGAGTAACCATTTGTGAGCAAACTTAACCTTCCACTTTTCCAGTTTGGTTTTGTTAACTTGTGATAAAATTATCATGAATGGATAAAGATAAGCGGGCAACAATACGCATAGCATACAACTGAACTGAATCAGTACGGTAATGTCCTTCATAAGCAATGCAATGTTTGAATGGCTTGTAAAACAAATCCATTAAAAAATTATACCACAGCTGAACGAAATTTTTGCCAAAACGTCATCATTTTTAAATAACTATTTTATAGTTGCAACTTGTCATGTCTTTCTACGAAATTTCTAAGTTTCGAGGTCGGTAATCTGTCGCACTAGTTTCTTACAGTCCTTGAGTGAAGACCCTGAAATTTAGAACAATAAATTACATGTTTCGACCCACCTATGATTGAAATACGATATTTCATCTGAATTGTTCAAATCTACGTGAAGTAAAAATTAACTTTGACATGTATTTGACAAGTACATGTCAAAGTTAATTTTACTGTAATTTTTTAATTTAATACAAGTAGTACAAGTTTTACTTGTACTACATCAATGTCAGACTTGGAATTTCCGAATTCAAAGCCGTCCTCTGATTGGTAAATTGATTGCTCCCAATTACTCAAACATTTGACGCAGTTCCCAGTATTCCTTATGCAAGGCTCACTAACACATCATTCACATAATCAATCAAACAAGTATTTGGAGATTGGACTCAATTTTAGTGTGCGCAGTTAGTTACTTATTTCTGGGAAATGGATTAAAGCGGATTACACCAAACTTTGATTGATGTTATTCTAATTGAAACTTATTTTTCCTGTGTCAATCTGCTTCCCAAATAATGGAACACCATTGTTTGTCGTGGGCTTTCGTTGTCATTTATCTTATTTGTTGTCAGTGGTTCACGTTCACGTAGTGGGATAATGTTTTTGCACACGAACTGTACATAGCAGTCAATCAATGTCAAACCGGAACGATATCAAATCCTGTTTGCTTGTGGTCTTGAAATCCATCACTTCGTTAATCATCCATCAAAAAATTCTGAAGCCATTTAATCCCTCTACTTTGTTGAGGTTTAATGGATGTACCACGAGTTCGACCTATGTGGGTGAGCTAATATATTGAATCACTTTCGATTGAATTCCAAGTTTTGTGACTAATTTTTTAGCTTGTATTACATTAAGCAGCAGTAAGCTAACATTTTGTAAACGGAATCCTCAAACAATTATTTTCTGTATCTGCATATGCTATTTACATGATGCAGGGGTATGAGGAAATTCCGTACTGACAATGAGTAAGAAATTTGTGAACACCTTGAAATTATGTGCGGAAAATCCTCTACCATGTAGCACTTTTATTTATTCTTCGTTTGTTTTTTAATTTTTTGAAGTTGAAATATTTCCAATTAAAATTAAATTGCAATAGTAAATTCTTGAGCCGTTCAATAATGACGCTTATTACAAAAGTTTAATATTCCAATTTCTAATTGCTATGATTTAGTTGATTTCCTTGTGATGGAATAAAAAGATCATGAGAAGTATAAGCTGCAACAGAAGGAATGAATTGAGTACAATCAGCATCATTAATAAAATTCCATGCCCGTGGATTATTCACTTAATGTGAAATGAGTTGATGTTGGAACTAATTTAACACAAGAAATTCAACAAATAATAAATAAATGATTGCTTGTAATAAATGATTTATTAGGTTAAGTTAAGTCTAACTAATTTTTGCAGCAAGTCACGCTAAAACTATTTTAAGATAGTCAAATAGTTATTTTCTTACCAAAATTTGTTTCGAAATTGACTGAAACTTTTGCCTTTGGCGTTCATTACTATCTTGTACCAGTTTCTTGCAGCCCTCAAGACCCTCGAATGGAGAGACAATAAACTCCGTGTTTAGACCTACTGAACCCTGGAATGTACCATCGTATTTATTCAAGACAACATTTCCATTCTCTACTGACAAATCTTTGATGTTATCCTCGGTTAAAATATTTACGATTTCACTGGAATTCAAACTTTTGGCTCTATATATCGCTTTGGCAACATAGTTTGCTTTAAAATCTTCAATAAAATGAATAGATGAGCATGCAATAACTGATTCAAGTGGAGGAACGAATATTTCCCTCGCAACGGAAATAACTATCTCTGTCTCAGTTTTGATTTCTGTTTGGTTTGTCCAACTGTAGGTCTCGGTTTTTGTTTGTGAACCCTTATATACTAACAAATTCAAGGCAACCTCAGTTGTTTTAGTCGATGTTTTTGTGACACTCATCATTACAGTTTTTGATTCTTTAATTGTTTGAGTGTGGGTAAGTGTCTGAGTAATTGAACAATTGGCAAGGTTGTGAATCTCATCGTAGCCCATTACGGTGGGGTTACCCCCAAAAATGTCAGGGTCGAATATAAAATCCCGGATTTCTAACTGAAATCCTGTTGATGATACGATAAGATATTGGTAATCGGTTGTTACTATTAGCTCTGTTGAGTTGTCAATGGCTGCTGTAATGGTGTTGGAAGAATCTACGGATCCCGGGTACCAAATACCTTCATAGCTGACCCTTCCGACATGTGGTAGAGATGTACCGCTGAGGAATTGTCTGAAATTGGAGTACGTATTGCCACTGACCCATGTCACATCGCAGTCGTATGGATTTTGAAGAATTTCGAAGTCTTGAAAAGACGTAGCTGTTCCATTTTCAGACTCTAGAGCAAAGTATGCTTTCCTTTTGTCACGATCCAAAGTTCCGATTATATATTCGTTTTGTATATTTATTCGAGCTATATACATTTTTGATAAACTGGTGGTCACCTCTGTGCGAAAACAAATATTAGTTTATAGCTTAAGTGACATAGAACAGTAAAACCAGAATCCCATACCTGTAGCAGCGACGGATTTGAATGGAACCGGACTCCCTTCACTGGTTTGTGCCCATCGCAAGTGGCACGGCAGACGCGGTTCCTTCCTTCCATAAATTCTTTTTGGAACAATGATTGACATTAAGAGAACAAAAATTATATCAAATTTCCTCATATTAAAATCACTTTGACTTCTTTGTTAGACGAATTATGATAATTTTATGATCCAGATTGCTAACTAAATACCTAAGGTTCTACTATTGCTCATGGGTTATTTTTTTAAATGTCGATGACAAACAGTGCGATTAACAAATGCTATTTGTACCGAGGCAAACTAAATCAACGTTGTTGTCACAATCGCATTCTGCTCATGTTGGTGTATTTGAGGAATTGGTGCAATGTAGAATTCGCGTTATCTTTTAGTATTGAGTTAACGAGGATATTCTGGATGCAGTTCATCATTAACCCTTCCACAAAGATAGCCTATCTGTCCCGTCTATTCTAACCCCGATTAACGTTGTAACCGTCGTTTGTTTATTGGTAAGTATTTATGGTAACAATTTGTTAGTTCTCTTATCTCTGGTATGTGTTCTCCAGTCTTTTTGTATTTACTAGTCGGAACCCCCGCCCGCTGGGCGGAATTTTTCTATTCACGTTGGGAACATTTAAAGTTAAAATGTTTAATACTGCACTGTTTGAAATACTTACCTGAATTGTTTTGGCGCGAATGATCCATATCAATAGTGAATGGGTGTGAGTCTGAAGGGTCATTCAGGGTGTGGAATGGAGTTAATCCTCTTGATGTTTTGTTGGTGCACACTTAACACTTCCCTCCAGCGGTCCGGTCTGCTAGAGCTGGGACATATAGGGACTTGGTCCCAGTACGTACTATATGTACTATTTAATGTTTAAAACATTTGCCGAAATCCTGAAATAATTCGTACTACGTACGATCTGTTCTCACCGTATGCAAAGAATTATTAGGAAATTGAGTTTGGGATTCCCCCGTGTGTCTGACCACCGTGGAATGTGCCACTGCAATATTCCATAGCTATTAACCAAACCTTCACTTCCCAGGACTTTGTCAATTGACAGATGGACTCTCCCCAAAAGTGATATTTTCACCCTAGGTTAGGGAGCACTAGCTGGGTCGGGCCACTCTTGGCCCGCCAACACGGACCTGCAGGGTGTGTGTAGCGGACGTATCCGTATTGAATTGTTGGGATAGTGTCCTGGCCATTTAGAGAATAAGGTGGACAATTTTTCACTGATGTGGTGGCATGTCCTAAGTCCATGTCATTGAAAGGAAATCTGGACGCTTCGTGGCACGTTAAAGTCATTGAAGATCAATCAGATCACCTAATAATATCTCAATTTAACGAAACCACGCCGGGCAGCAAACCAAAACAGTCATGCATGAGGCGTTTTAACTTACCCCAACAAACCTTGTTTTTGTTACCGCATGATAAACAAATATCGATAAACAAATGTCATATGGATAAGCCCACACCCACTGTTTAAGTAAACCGACTCTCGCTAAGATAGTTCCCCCTCGATAAACATGTGCCCCCTCAGTACCCCCCGTAAATAATCACTTGCCCCCTATCACCCCTCGATAATTATATACTACCTCGATCAGCACATGCCTGATCGATAGACACTTTACACCTCGAGAAGCATATGCCCCCTCGGTAGGCCCATAACCCCACCATCAGCACATGCCTCCTTGATAAGCACATGACCCCTCGATAAGCACATGTCCCTCGATAAGCACGTTACCTATTGATAGGAACATGATATGTATATGACCCCTTGATAAGCATACATATACAGATTTATATACATACATGTACATACACGACGACCCCCGTATAGTCCCCGATATAATATCCCCAAAAGATAACCACAGAATAACCCCTACTTAATGATAAACCCCACATTGTAAACCCGAAATAACAAATATAGGGGCAAACAAACTTGCCCCGAGGTAATGTGAGTCATGTGGTGTCACAGGAAAATCCTAGCATTGAAACAGGAATAAAAAAAGCTACACCGTACGCCATCTTGCGGACAGTATATCAACTGTGAGTCACGTGTTTTCTAGTGGAGATGTGCTACAGTAAGGAAATAGCCTCTCCCAGTTCAAATGCGTGTAGTAGTTATAGAACTGTGAGAGGGGGCTTTGGTTATTTAAAATCATGATGGGAAGTTTCATGTAGTTTATTTTTGGAGTTATCATTCACGGTTATCGATGGGGTTATCAAACGGGTTACAGATGGGGTTATCATGGAGGGTTACTTTGGAGGTTTATTTGGAGTATCATTGGAGTTATTACGTGAATGCGTCAGCGTCTACGCCGTTGACGCTGATTGATCTAGAGTTACTTCGACTTCTAACGACGCGCTAAAGTTGCTTTCAGAGGCGTGCCATTACACCGACTGAGTTATTTGAATAGCAGAAACAACGAGCAGCACCTTTCCGCCTTCGAAACTACATCCACGACTCCAGTAGTCAACTACGCCCCCTCTAGGCTCGTCTCTTGTTACATATACATAACTAATAAGCAGTAGAATTTTGTCAGTATGTCAAAGAAACTCACAAGTTTACAAAAGTATAACCTTGAAC
Source organism: Folsomia inoculata (assembly GCA_034695825.1). Taxonomy (NCBI): domain Eukaryota; kingdom Metazoa; phylum Arthropoda; class Collembola; order Entomobryomorpha; family Isotomidae; genus Folsomia; species Folsomia inoculata. The sequence continues at coordinate 24,352 of JAQIWQ010000006.1, read as the reverse complement.
AGTGTGCATGCTCCGCACGTTGGTTGCTTACTGCAGTCAGCAATGCAAACCAATTATATTTAAAAAAAGTAAACTCAAACCATGGAATCGAACTCCAGTTTCTAAGCCTGCTGTCGAACGCTGCTGGACAATGGTGAACGCGTTAAAGGTCAATCAGTGGTGAAGGGGCATTCATTCTGGGTGTAGGGTGGCACGTCGAGGTAATTGAAGGTCAATCAGTGTATATGGTGGCACGACGTTATCATTGTTGAACAATCGGAGCTTGTTAGCACGTTGGGGAACGTTAACCGTATAACATGTGTCACATGTCGGAAATTATCTCCAAAACGATTGGATAGAGTACAACATTCGCCATATGCTATAGAGAAAGCTCAACTTACCCCGGGATAATATGGTTCACGTGCCCAAACCGGCTTGTAAACCAAAATGGTCCTGCATGCGCCATCTGGTGAAGTGTATCTCAACTTAACCCCACGTGGTACCGCCACATTTAACGAACCCCGATTGTTGTTGTTATCATATGATACAATCACCGATAAGCAAATTACCCCTCGATAAGCACGTGACCCTCGATAAGCATGTGAACCCTAGGCAAATGACTTCCGGATAAGCACGTGATCCCTCGATAAGCACGTGACCCCAATAAGCACATGACTTCCTGATAAGCACGTGACCCCTCGATAAGCGCATGACCCCCGATAAGCAGATGGCCGCCGATGAGCACATGGCCCCTCGATAAGCAAATGACCCCTGGTAAGCATGTGCCCCCTCGATAAGCTCAGCCCCTATCAATTCCTCCACATATCAGCACCGGGATGAAGGGAGTACCGATACCGAGTAATGTGAATAACGTGGTTTCACCAACCGCCACGTCACACACGCACGCACACACACACACGTCTTTTCTGTTGGAGATCTGCGTTATAAAGTCCTCATTTATCTAAGTTTTGTCAGCCGCTCATGTAGTGTGGTAATGTTTTGCACATTGCAGTCCATTAATAGATGATAGGTTCGGTTCGTGGTTTCCCTACAGCTTATCACCAGTCTGCAGTCTAACTTTGCACTTATTACTTAATACTTAACTTAGAAAACTTCTTTTTAAACGGTCAGTTATTAGAAGTCAAGTCAAGTTTTCCTTTATTTCTGTGTAATCATGAATCAGTTAACAATTAAACTGGTTTGCATCATGAAGCCGTTGGTATAGAAAGTTGAAACTTTGGATTTGACATTCCATGTGAAGGAGCAATGTATTTGGCACCTAAATCACCTTCTGGTCAGTATGAGAAAAGTTACTACGCACAGTTGGGATTTCTAGAAACTCTGTATAGTAACGGAAATTCTGGGATATTGAAATTATCAATCTTCGGACATTCTTCATGTAGTTAAAATGTCAAAATTTGTTAAGGACTTTGTTAAGACATTTATTTTTCACCTTAATTTAAAAGTTGCGATAATTATAACAATACCATTTGTTAGTCTCGTTATGGCATTGCGAACGAGTATCATAGTTAAAGTATTAGGTGACAATAATATCCACCTTTGTTTTACCATAACGGCCAGTTCAAATGTCGGTACTGTTACACAGGTAATTGTGTCATACGATGATTGATATGCAGCCCGCATGTATGTTTGTAGCCTAGTCAATTGTTAGGAAATCCGAGATTTGATGATAATATACGATAATTTTCAGATAAAGGTTAGCTGTATTCTGATAAGAAGTCATTATTCTGGTGGAGAACCTAGAAGGAGGATATTACAATCCTATCGGTACTGCCATTCCTCACAATAAATTAACCGCTTCATAGAAATATGGCAACAATGGAAGATAGATTGGGTTTCGTCATTTTGACAATTCTGATCTGTATCACTCTGTAAGTTATCTCCGCCAATATAACTTGATTGGCATTTCATAATCAAAGTATGCAATTCTTAAACTTGTCGTCTTGGCCGTTTTCTAGGGTATCATCGATACCTATTGAGGATGGCAGCAGCTACACCGTGAGCCTGCGTTTACAAAATATGCGACATGAATCCAACAGAATAACGTGCAAGAAGGAAGAATTTGTAAGCATGATTCCGCGGTGGGGTTTACAGAATACGTTGGAAGGGCGTCTTCATGAGCTAACCTTATCAGATGTATTTAAGCAATTTGAATGCAAATCCATGCATGCGGATCAGATAATTCTACACCACGGAACAGAAGAAATCAATCGTCATAACCCTCAGTGGCTTACCGGATTATGTGCTGCAACTAAAGGAAACAGAAGTGCACTTGCAATCGTTACCAAATTTCAGCAATTGAAGTACAGCCATGGTATTGATAGTATAGTAGATGTCGACAAGCGTGACTTAAACATAAGCCAATGTGACCCGGGCTATTTAATTTCGTCAATTTGGGTTCAAAACACTATTGAACAACGACCGAGCATACATTTACTCTGTCAACTTGCAAAGGAGGCACCGATGGTTCTCGTATTTTCTAAATCAAATTCGAAAAAGTCACGAAATTATTTGGTCAATAGAGGCACTGACATTTTTGGTGATGGGACAGCTAGTCACTTACAGCAAAAAATAAAAAAAACGATAGGAGGTCGTAAAAAAAGGATGCGCGATCAAGTTGATGAGGTTCAGGAACGGCTAATGAAAATAAAAATCGAAACTCCTGATGACGTATCTCGAACCTTGGGTCTGGATGAGATACAGCTAAATTCAGATCCTATGAAATTTGATGAACACAGCGGCCTTGGTTACAAGGTTGTCAAAGATTACGACAGCGTGCTTGAGGTAGAAAGGCCAATTTTGATTAAAGCACACCTATCAAAGAAAAACTTACGACCGACAAATGGAAGAAAGGCCATAGAAAATATTGAATTCTCTCCTATTTCGAGAAAGATTGAACGTCTACATTTAATCGCCGATACCTTGGGCATGACTGGCACAAAGGACAATCTTGTGTATGGTCATTATGGAACAAACAGGCGAATGGGGAATTTTGAAAAAATTGCTAAAACATTTGTCAGCTCATGTGAAGACTGTAACATGGACTACATGGTTGCTCCAATATACGGTGAGGATAATGGGGCTTATGCAGAGTACACTGGCGGAAATCCCAACTACTGGGAAGGCAACGCTGCGGTTCCGAATGTCAAAGAATTTCATATGAGTATGACAGTAGAACACGGAGAAGGTGAACAAAGAACAAAGTTATCGTTCTCCGTGAGAATTTTGAATGTTCCTGGCTGCACTGGATCCAAAAGCAAAAAAAATAACTGTGTCTCCGCGATATTCGATAAAAATAATGAAAATATAAGCGAAAGCTTGCTAACAGGTAGGGATGAGGTAGATTTTATAAATTATAAAGCTACGGAAAAAGCTTTTCTGGATGAACTAGAGATTATTAAAATGAAAAAGATGAAAAAGGATAAGCGTTCGTCCACCGAAACTGCAAGTTTGGCCTTAAAACTAATAGACCAAGACGGTTTACGAAGATACTACTGGTTGGTTATTATGACTTGAATTGAAATGCGCTCATTCAAATTTTATATTCATATTTTTTTCCTCTACTTTGCATGTATTTCTGTCCTAATTATTTTTATTTAGTTGATACTAACAAGGTTGCTAACTACAGTTGTTTAACTGTTTGGCCATATAAGAATAAAATTACTCATAATCATCTTTTCTCTACACTCGGCCATAGAGTAAATTGTAACCAAATAAAAGAAAAAATAAATCGGAGAAATGATGATATATGGTTTGTAGTTATTGAGTTTAAGAACCTTTGTATTTTACAAACGACAATTCTGATTAGTAGAATTTTTTGTGTAAGTTGCCGAGAACGCTATTAATGAATAAAGAAATATAAAATTAAACATGGATTGAACATAAATGTGTTTTTGTAGATTAACTTTTTCCATCCTCGATTATTTGATTGAATTGGCATTTCTGCGGTTTAAGAGGAAATAACTTGACTGGATTTATTCAATAACTGCTAGCTTTCGGTGTCTCTCCGTCACCTTCATCAGATAAATAGTTCAGTAACAAAGTACGATCGGTCATCATCTTACAATTTCCATTAATTTTAAATAATTATTGCTAATTAGGTTGCTACGCTATTTTTTTTAAATAAACGTGTTTGTCTAATGTAGTGGGATTATTAATAACATTTGGTCAGACTTGGTATAGATACTACTGAAGAGTTACATTGGACAAAGCTGCAAAAGATGTTGAAGGGATTTGAAGATTTTTCCATCTAAATTCCGAAATGATGATTATACTCAGGGTCTTAGAACTGCAGAGGTACCATCTCCTCATTTACTTTCGTCACGCAGAAAATGTCTTTTTAGAAGAGAAATGAGTTAAGCTTGTGGAGGTGATAACTATCCAGTTTTAGGACCTTGATTATACTCTCCTAAAATAAATTTGGTAATATCTGCCGCGTTTTCGTACGGTAAAAGTAGACATGAGTCAACTGAATCTATGGGAATAAAACATAAAAGTCAGATGTTCAGAATCGTCGGCAAGAATTGCATTTTGAGTTTTGATAACTGTGTCATCGTCCTTCAAGACGTCAAATGAGAGCTTTATCGGAAAAATGACAGCTTTGTACGGTCGTCCGCACTCTAATTGTTATGCTACTTCGGGCATCTATATATTTCGTGTCGCTCGTATGTTTGGTTGATGTGTTTCTTGATTCTAAGGAAAATATGAATCTATTCTTCAATACTACAATGTTCAATCCAAACACGGCCATTTCGAAGTTTCGGCTTGATTTCGTCAGAGCATGCCTTTCAGATATTGTTTGAATGACGGTAACATCTTCCTTGTTTCGTATTAAATTTGTGCTGAATGACCGTAATGAGCGAGATGCTGGGGTTTCGTTTTGGTTTGCATTACAACCTTGAACGAGATATGAATGTTTCTTGTCCGTTCGTCATTCTACATACCAGTTATCTTCTGTTACGAATCGTTTATCTCATCAAACGTAAGATAGGTTGGATCATATTTATAATGGTCGTGAATGATTATCCCTGATTGAGTGCATTTTAAACGTTTATAAGTGGTGAAGGTGATTTCGATACATTGCTTTTATTATGTGCAATTTTTATAAACCTGGGCATATAAATTTGCAATATCATATCATATTGGATTTTGATTGTAGTTATCCCTAATGTGCCGAGGTTTGGCATCGAGAATGTTTCGTGGTTCGAAGCACCAAAAAGAATGTTGCGGATGGGAACGAATTTCTTGACATGCGAATTTTATTCAGGTTGCTAAGGTTTGTTCATGCCCCATAGTCAAATCAGACCAAGATTTTACATTTGTGGAATATGATACAAGGGTGTTAATATATCTACAATAACAATTACACACTTCCGCTTTTATATTACAGATGTGTTTACTAGGGGTTTCTCAAATTGCCAGTTGAGACTAACTAAGTTAGTCAAAGTTGAATTAGTCCCAGCCTTGAGTTGTATGACAAATAACAAAAAAACCGGTCAGTATTATGCATTATTTGCGCATTCAAATAATGGGAAGTTTGAGGCATACGATATTGGTGTTCTATATAAAGGCATTCGATATTGCAAGAGCATAACGTCATGTGCAAATATATTTTTTACCTTCTGGTTTGAATTGGAGAAGAAGAGACTATAGCAGTGGGAGTCACTTTGACTTTGTTCAAAAAAGTATAGCAGTTACATTTTACTTGGTACAACAAACCCACAAAAACAAGCGTTTGTGTGAAGCAACAAAGCGACACTGCACTACCAATACTAATCACATTACTACTGCAGAACTTTAGTCGAGGTCCAATCTCATGTTATCGGCTCACGAGTATCAAAGAGATAAGAAATGAGATTGTGGAGACAATCATCGTCAAAAAAGTGCTTAAGCCACAAGTCGTTACACTTTCGTGGTTTCGTTTCAGAATTTCCGTTTCCTTTGTTTTCTTGGACACTAGATTTACCAGGTTAGAATTCATGATTACACCATCTCGTAATACATCAAATCCAGTATTTTTTAAAGAAAATTATTGAACAAAAGTTTAGCACATAGGACTAGAGTTCTGTATTTTATTTGTGAAAATTAGTGTGCAATTATTTCAATTCTACAAATTAAAGTTAAAGTTATTAATATTTCAATGATGTAGATAAATGGACCAACCGAAGTTGTGTTCATATCCATGCGACATTGTACCCTGTCAGTAAAGTCTGTCGCTACCATTATGTGACATGCATAAGTATGTACGTAATCTGATTACTTATCACGTTATTCGTGTCATATCATATGCATACTTTTTGGGAAAAGATATCGAAATTGGCTTTGAATTGCTTTAATTGTATACACTATTAACGTTATACATTCACAATTTGGGTTAGCTGTACTACATTCAGGCCTCCCGATATTCCTGTGGTAATACTAAGGATGGTTCGGCTACTAATGTTTACTTTTACAGTACTACTAAGATGTGGTATTGAAGTCTCTGGTGCAGACGAATATTTGTATGGATGTGGCCTTCACTGGGTCTCCGAAGGGTATGGAAACGTCCCTCCCAAGTCAATTATACCAGCTCCAGGTGAATTTATTGCAAGAATAAATTTCCTGGAGGATGATGTTTGGAGGATCGGACGACTTATTCCGGACGAGGGTAAAGCTTTGGTATGAAGGACAATGAAATAAATGTTTTTTTGATAACCTTATGTTAAACACATTTTATCCGCAGTTTGTATTCTTTGCGGACGATGGGAAGCACGTGGTGCATACTTCGGAAACCTATGATGTCCTGACTAATCCGGACAACTGCGTAGTCGAATGGGTACCACTTTTTGGAGGGGACGTTCCACCTTACGCAATACCCTCTAACGAGAAGCAATCCCCTCTAAAGGAGTTTGTTGGGAGAGGCATAGTCGCCAGCTTTGCCATGGTGGGTGGGGTCCACCCCAGTGAGAGTGCTCTACTGGTTGCATACGAAGGTATTCAAAACACTCGTTGCCCCATGTACTAAAATCAGTTCAAGTATCTTAATTGTAGGCAAGGTCTACCCTCGTCGTCACTACGATGTTCTGACATCCCGATATCCTCTGCTAACCATGGATTTACACGACTTTACATTTCCAATACTGGACTATCGCGTTCTTGACAAAAATTCAAAGGAAATGTTGATAGGTCACCTGGAGGTTTCTAGTGGTTTAATGGATGGTGATCCAGCCACAGTAGTACAACCAATTGTCCATACCAAAAACGTGAAGGAGGTATTTAGGTGGGAGGAGAGGCAGAGATGGGAGTACGTGGCCAATGTGACAATCGATATGGACTTATGGATGGGTACCCCCACGGTAAACGTTCAGTTTATCGACATTCATGAACAACGCAAGCTTGGGTACAATGGAAAACCGAAGCTCGTTTTCGACCGGATTCATCCCCTTGTTGTGGACAGGACTGTGACAATTTCTGGAAGTCCCAGTGGTACATCATACGGGAGTTATGAGGTTGGGATCATGTTTCCTTAATTATGACAGTACTTCTTCAAGCTTTCCTTTCAACAGGTTTGCTCATCTGCCACCGTACTACAGGATATTGGAGTAAAGTACGAAGCGTTGGCTACAGTTACGGCCCCTGAAATGAGGGCGGACCAAATCAAAGAAATTTTACGAAGGACAGGCCGAAATATCCTTTGGGATGGAATAGAAGACCAAGACGAAGACTTTGTTTTGGTTAAAATCTACGGTGTCTTAAGGGGCTCATTTGTCACAGGGACGTCATCTCATTTTGGTTTAGTTGATTCCATTGGTACATGCAATTCTGTGCTGAGAAAGTCCAAACATGCAGTGAGTTATGCTCATTTTAAAACTTCGTAAGAGTCGGTGAGAGTAAAGGCATGCTTATCTATTCTGTATTAATAAATTCCAATCCCAATGACAGAGATTGACAAATATTTTACATTTCGCAACCAAACAAGATTACAAATTATTCTGAAAAGCCAATCATGTATGATTCACATGTTGTTGTATCCATTTGGATGGTTTAAAAAATTAAGGATATCTGCCGACAGATAAATTTGTCATCAATCATGATTGATTATATGATATTGCAAATTCGAGGGTTTGAAATATGTCAATGTGAATGATTCACCTGTCAATTTTTATCCAGTTGACAAAGATGAATTCCTGCCACCCCAATTTATGATTCAGTTCAACCTTCAATTATAACTTGACGTCGTACAACAGTTGTGCACGATGGAATTCGTTGAAATCCATACTTTTATCTGAAATATTGACACATCAGAAATGCCACAGGGGTTTTCACTTACAAACAACCTGTGACAATAAAACCTGATACGTGCATTGCATAGATTAAACAATTTCCACGGAAAACATACACTCAAACACAACCTTCAATACCCTTGCCAGAAAATCTCATTTCGTGTAAATACATTCTCATTTCCTTGGTTCCAATAGTGTTGACATTGTTTCAAAAATGGTGACGATTAGTAAAAACAGATTTCTGTTAACGCTTCTTCTTGTGCTTAGTTTATATACAAAAGTAAATGGCTTAGAGTATGGAAATCCCTGCAAACTAGAAAACGATGAATGTAATTCTACAAAGTACCTCCAGTGTGGTCACACCAGTGGGGTATGCGAGTGCATGAATACCCTTCAAACATGGTACGACAAGGAGGACGACGTTTGCAAAATATTAGTCGGAGCTCCATGCTCAAGGAACGTTGGGGCCCAATCCTGTGTAAAAAATGGGCTTTGCCCAGAAACCCTAAATCCAAATTGTACTTGTGATTTGGGTTATGATGTCAATAAAGAGAGACAATGTTTCCTCTCTTACGACAAAGAGTGTAATCCTCAGGATACGGTGCCAGGAGCTATGGACAGGTGTGATCCAGCTGGTTTTCTTAGAGTAAGTCAAAAATCTACATTTTAAGGTATTTCAGTAGATGATTGTTGCAATTTCTATAGTGCACCCCAGGCAATAATGGGCATTTTTGCAAATGCATGGATGTCTACAATTCAGTGTACAACCCGTATACAAATACGTGTTATTTGCTTTCAACTGCCAACTGCTCCTTGCCCGCAAATTCGATGCCATGCATTGATAATTCAGTGTGCGACGTAAATGACAGGAAATGCCGATGTGAACTTGGTTTCGTTGGGACGCCGGAGAGGAAGTGTCACATAATCTATGGTGGTGATTGTGACCCTTTAAAGGTGGGATCTGAAAGAATTTAAATGACTTTTTGTATGCAAATGGTTGCATTGGGTTCGCAGGACACTTGTAATACCGGAGGACGCGTAACTTGTGACCCTACAACACAAAAATGTTCCTGTGCCAAACAAGGGGAGTCAATATATTATGAACAAGAGCTGGGCTGTCGTCTACTTGAAGGGGCAGGTTGCACTATAGCCGAAGGCTCACAACGCTGTATTGATGATGCTGAATGTCGTGTTGCAGAAGAGAGTGAGCCAAGGAGGTAATTGGCAAACCCCTATTTTAGCGAATTTTGAAGTAGTTAACAAAATATTTCTAGGTGTAGATGCTTAAACAACCTGTCTCCAAATAAGAATAGAGAATGCCACCTGACTTTCGGAGATATTTGTGACCAACCGCAAGACTATTGCGATTCTGCTGGATTTTTAGAATGCTCAAATAATTTGTGTGCCTGTAAAAATGGTAACTCGTTTTACGACCCTGTAGCAAAAGAATGTCGCCATCATTTAGGTACCTCATGTCGACCAGGACAGGTTGAGCAACCTTGTGGTAATAATGCCGCTTGTGATTTAAATACTGAAACCTGCAGGTAACATTTTGTACAGAGGTCTTTAAGGACGTTTATTTCCACTATCTTTAAAAAACCATCAAAATCTGCTTCATTTTCAGATGTAATGCATTATATGAGGATGCCGGGGACGGAAATTGCCTACGAAGTTATGGAGCTCCATGTTCAAATGTTGATCCGTGTAATGGGAGGAACCAACTGGCTTGTTATAACGGTAGCTGCAGTTGCATCAGTGGCTTTGTCAACTCAAACAAAGGTTCCACAGGTTATGATATTACCTGTCTGCCAGGATATATGCAGGTTTCAATTAACCCGTTTTGATTTCTACATTACAAACATGTCTAAAATTTCATGTTCTTATATCGGATCAATATGTAGAAGTGCCCTTTTGATGACCAACTACAACTGCCATGCGCACCAGAACCAATGCTGAACTGTATTGGAGGGGTTTGTGCTTGTGTAGCACCCGGGCATCATATTCCTGCAGAGGGAAGATGTGCAATTCTAGCCGGAAATGATTGCATCCCTCTGCCAGATAATACAACAAATGTTTGTGTTACGAATGCATTTTGTCAAACGAGTGGTTATCTCCCGGGCAAGTGTATATGCGAATTCGGGTACAGGGCAGCCCTTAACGGCATTTGTGTTAGTGGCGGTGTATTTATAAAGGCTAAAATGCTAATTGTATCCCTATTACTGCTTGTTTCGTTAAACAACTAAACATTCTGATCACATCCTTATCTTTGAATCAAATTATTGTTAAAGTATGTCGAGATTATAAAAAAGCAAATAAATAATCTCTACTCGGTATCGACGTGCTTATCTACTTCTGTCAATAAAGGTGACATGAGACGATGATCCATTACCTGCTTTGAGCACAGAGTTGACACATTCCCAATAAAGTACGGCATAATATTCATAACAATACGTAATACACATCCTTTTCAAGCATGACTGAAAGGGTTTTTCAACCTTTTTTGTTACTAACTTTCCTAACCATTTCCTTGGAATATGTCCAAGCTCAGACCGGGTGTGTCGGAGATGACAGATATTGGGATTCGGCTGCTCAAACCTGTTTCCTTCTTGCTGGTACGGGATGTAAAATTAATCCGTCAGATGTTGACGATCGGTGCATCCCTACGGCTCAGTGCTACAATCAAAATGGAAGCCCAGTCTGCGTTTGTCACAATAAGCTACAACCTAATTCAAATAGGACGTGCCATTTAGTTCTTGGGGATTGGTGTAACCCTCAAAACGACTTGTGTGATCCAATTCCGCTATTGAAATGTTCATTAGAGCACAAATGCGATTGTGATAAAGGAGCCGTTTATGATGATGTAAGGAAGACGTGCGTCCAAATACCAGGTTTGTTATGAATATAATTTAAAAATTACAATTTTCGGCATTTATGTCAATTATTTTGGTAGGATCACCATGTGCAATTGATGGTGACTGCATTGATGGTACTAGCTGTGCTGGTTCGGTTTGTACGTGTAGGGCACCGTCTTCCGTACCAAATATGGATGACCCATCACAATGCGTGCTGTCTCATGGTGACCCCTGTGATTATGGGGCTTACCCATTTTCGTTATGCTACCCTAAACATTTGGACTGTGATGTTGGAGGTACTTGTGTTTGTAAAGGAGAAGGGAGTTCGTCCTCGTATAACAATGAGACTAAAAGCTGCCTCCAGTGGGCAGATAAAGAGTGTGACAAAGAGGGGATGAAATGCGTTCCTGGGGCGGTATGCAACGATCTCAATGGGTCTTCGCAATGTAGATGTAAACCGCCTCTGTCGACAAGTATGTAAAATTAGTAATGGAAGTAATTGGTGTATTTTAATGGGCTAAATATGTAATTTTCTATTCCCCAGGTAATAACCACTGTTATCTTCAGGTTGGACAAAAGTGCAATCAACGAAACGATTTATGTGACCCTGAAAAGTATTTGAGCTGTGATTTGGAAGGGAAATGCACTTGCGGAAGTGAAGCCGTTTATATTGACATGGAAAATACATGCCAACTACTTCCAGGGTCGAATTGTACCGATACACCAGCCAGATGTATTGATGGAACCCAATGTGGGTTAAACTTAAATCGGACATGCGATTGCGATAACCCATCCGCCCTACCGAGCCAGGACGACCCAACTAAATGTTATCTACACTATGGAGAAGACTGTGTGTCTGATGACGACTGTGACAAATACTCACATTTCGTCTGTGTTGGGGACAAATGTATCTGCAACGATGAACCCAGGTCAATTTTCAATAACAGGACTAAGCAATGCCAGCTTTTGACTGAGGAAACATGCTCACTAGAACCTGGAGAAATGCCATGTATACCGACGGCGATATGCAAAAATTCGGAATTCGTAGCTAGTTGTCAATGTAGATTTCCAATGTCTAAAGGTAATTAATTAATAAAGACCCACTTTGGAGATAATTAAAAAACGCTTTTTTGCAGGAATCGATGGATTCTGTTATCTTCAAAATGAGCAGAATTGCACAAGGCAAAACGATTTATGTGACCCTGGAAAGTATTTGAGCTGTGACTTGGAAGGGAGATGCACTTGCGGAAATGAAGCCGTCTATTTAGAAACAATCAGTATGTGCCAACTACTTCCGGGGTCGAATTGTACCGATACACCAGGCAGATGTATTGATGGAACCCACTGTGGGTCAAATTCCACATGCGATTGCGATAATCCCTTTGCATTGCCGAGCAATAAGGACAAAACCAAATGCTATTTGCCATATGGAACAGACTGTATGTCTGATGAAGAATGTGACCCATACTCTCACTTAAGGTGCCCAGCAGGCATTTGCATATGCGAAGATGAACCAGTGACGTCGATATACAATAAAGATACTGCACAATGCCAACGTCTGGCTGATGTCATATGTGTACCAGATGAAATGCGATGCATACCGACGGCCAGTTGTAAACGAAAGGATTCGCAGTACAGCTGTCAATGCAAATTTCCAATGTCCCGGGGTAATTTGTAGAATATTACATGAATAGTATGAGATATAGTTGAACGAAATTTGTTTAATAGGAAGCTATGGATTCTGCTACCTTCAAAATGAACAAAACTGCACCCAAACAAATGACTTATGCGATCCTGGAAAATTCCTTAGCTGCGACTATGATGGGAAATGTACGTGCGGAAAGGATGCTGTATATATATTGACCGAAAATGTTTGCCGCTCACTTCCCGGGTCAAATTGCACTGATTCATATGGAAATCCGAAATGCATTGAGGAAACACATTGTAGAGCGCAGCAATCGGGTATACAAACAACCTGCGAGTGCATCAATCCATCGTCACTACCAAGCGAGGAAGATCGAACCAAGTGTTTTTTACCATATGGTGAAATCTGTGGACCCCGAACACCAGATTGTGACCCATATTCACATTTATCATGTAGCGGAGGGGTTTGCCTATGTGAAGCGGAGCCTGAGAAGTCAATATATGACACTAAAACGAGGCAATGTCGACGTCTGGCTGACAAAACTTGTTTACCAGAACCAGGTGAAATGAGCTGCATTAGTACGGCATCATGTAAGAAGACAGAAGGGAAGTACAGCTGTCAATGCAAGAGCCCAATGTCTCAAGGTAATTTATTGAATAGTGTATATAAAAACTTACAGGGCAACCTGATTTAGCCCGAGCCAGTGTGCAAAATTTGTGCTGTTTCTATATATCTGTAATTTACGAGTTTTTAAATTATTGAGTTTATGAGCTTCAATAATATGCAGCGTTGGCGTTACTAATTCCACCCTATTCAACCCCCAACCCCTTTCCACTCACGTCGATCCTTTCCAACCCCAGTCTCATGCTTTTTCCACCACCAACCCCAAGCCCTCCGCTTCGGGCTAAAAACGCAAAGATTATCATCCCTTGGTCTCAATTTACCTTGATTATATAGGAACCAACGGATTTTGCTACTTACAAAACGGTCAAAATTGCACTCGGTTGAACGATTTATGTGATCCGGGGAAGTTTCTTGGTTGCGACTATGAAGGAAAATGTTCCTGCGGCAGTGATGCAGCCTACGTTCCCGCAGAAGATATTTGTCAACTGCTCCCTGGCTCGGAATGTTTAAACTCACCGCGAAGTCCCAGTTGTATTAACGGAACTGAATGCAGAGGTAGCCAGCCGGGAATAAATATGAAATGTGAATGCAACACTCCATCATCAGTACCCAGTAAGGAGGATCCTACCAAGTGTTTTCAACCGTATGGAGAAAAGTGTGCATCCCACCTAGCTGAATGTGACCCGTATTCTCATTTAACCTGCAAAGAGGAAGAGGACATTTGTATTTGTAAAGGCGAGCCAGCCACATCAATATATGACAAGAAGACGAAACAATGCCAACGTCTGGCTGACCAGATTTGTGTACCAGAACCAAAGGGGATGAGTTGCATTAGCACAGCTTCGTGTAAGATGAGCGAAGGGAACTACACTTGTCAATGCAGGAGTCCAATGTCTCGAGGTAATTAAGTAGTGGAATGACATTTAAGTATGTGTTTGACCAGATGCCTGTCTCGGTTGCCTACTTACTAGTTACGGTTTAGTCATTTATGAGGGTAAAAGCTTTAAAAAATTTGAAAACTTTTAACACGGTATTAGCATTGTAGAAAGAAATCCAATTAACAGTCTGAAAAAAATCCGATTTTAAATGGTTATCCTTAGCGTAACAAACTGTAACATACAAGAAAATGAAGGGATCACCTAATCTCAATTTCCTTTGATTGTGCAGGAACCGGAGGATTCTGCTACTTACAAAATGGACAAAACTGTACTCAGCAGAACGATTTATGTGATCCCGGGAAGTTTCTTGGTTGTGACTATGAAGGAAAATGTTCCTGTGGAAGTGGGGCAGTATATGTAACTTCAGAAAATGCTTGTCAACTACTTCCTGGCTCGGAATGTTTAAATTCGCCCGACAGTCCAAGTTGTATTAACGGAACTGGATGTTCGTTGGACCAACCTGGAATTAAAATGAAATGTAAATGCAACCATCCATCATCAATACCTAGCAAGGAGGATCCTACCAAGTGTTTTCTACCATATGGAGAGAAATGTTCCCCTCTAACCGATTGTGACCCATATGCGCACTTGGACTGCCAAGGGGACCTTTGTCTATGTAGTGACGAAGAGCCATCCAGGTCAAGATATGACAACAAAACGAGACAATGCCAGCGTTTGGCTGACGAAGAATGCTCCCCAGAACCACAAGGAATGAGTTGCATCCATACAGCGTCTTGTAAGATGATTGATTCAAAGTACAGCTGCCAATGCAGGTTTCCAATGTCTAAGGGTAAGGGTTTTATAAATGCAAAATCATCGTATACCGTACCTAAGAATGATTTTTACAGGAATCGATGGGCTTTGCCATCTTCAACACAAACAAAACTGCACACAAACTAACGACCTATGCAACCCGAATAAGTTTCTTGAATGCGATCTGGAAGGAGTGTGTTCATGTGGCGTCGGTGCAATATATGACGAGGAAAAACAGACGTGCTACCTCCTTCCGGGGGCAGATTGTACCATAACTCCTGCTGGGCTTGTTTGCATTGAAGGGACGAAATGCACGTTGGATCCCATGACGAGAAAGAGGACATGTGTCTGTTTGGCAGAGTCGTCACGTCCAAGCGCTGACGACCCGAGGAAATGCGTCGTGTCACACGGTGTCAAATGTATTGATCCCCAAGTACAATGTGATTCTTACTCCCATCTATTGTGTGAAGGGGGTGAATGTATTTGTCAGGAGGAATTTGCCACCTCCACCTATGACAACAGAACTGAATCATGTCTGCGATTAGCCAACATGGAGTGTCTTCCAGAACCTGGTGGCATGGGTTGTGTTCCTGGAGCAAAGTGTCGATTACTCGAGAACAAATTCAAATGTCAGTGCAGAGAGCCAATGTCTAGCGGTAAGTTTGTACTGTTGAACAACAGCTGTACATCAAATAGGAGGGGTTCTCTAATTATTTGTCCCTTGTTACACAAACGTAGACATGGACGGTTTCTGTGTCCTTCAACGCCACCAAAATTGCACACAACTAAATGACCTCTGCGATCACAAAAAGTTTCTATACTGTGACCAAGAAGGAAAATGTTCCTGTAAGCGGACCGCCGTATACGACAATGATGCAGAAACCTGCGTCCTACTTCCAGGCACTGAATGCCCACCACCACCAGATGCAAAGAGGCAAAAATGTATTGACGGAACCGAGTGCAGATTAAACCACGCGACGAGGAAAATGACCTGTTCTTGCAGTTCGACATCTTCGGTGCCAAACAAGATTGATCCAACGAAATGTTTTGTACCGTATAGTGGCAGCTGTGCAGATGCGGAATGCGATCCATACTCACATTTAGAGTGTGGTGAAGATTTAAATGTTTGTCGATGTCAAGGTGAAGGCGAAACTGCTGTATATGACAAAGAGACAAAGAAATGCTTGCGCCTGTCAGAAAAGGAATGTCTCCCTGAACCGGGAGGAATGGGTTGTATTAAGACGGCAACATGTAGGAAGGACGACTCTCGGTATAAGTGTGAATGTCGGTTTCCAATGTCCCGAGGTATGAATATAACGTGTAATTATTAAGTAGAATTTTAAACGGAATTGCCATTTTATAGGATCCGATGGCTTCTGTTACTTGAAGCATAATCAGAATTGCACTCGCGATAATGATCTCTGTGACATTAATCAGTACCTTGGGTGTGACTTTGAGGGAAAATGTTCATGCGGAGTCCACGCCACCTACGACCTAAACTTGGAAACTTGCCTCATACTCCCCGAAAGGGAATGCCCTGTGCTTCAAGGAAACCAAATGTGTGTTCCTTCCACCAAATGCGAGCTGATTAGTTCAGTCACTGGAAAACATTCCTGCAAGTGCCCAGGCGTATCCCGGCCTGGTCAGGGAGATCCTACAAGATGCATTTTAGATCATAATCAGCCATGTTCTAATACCGCGATTGATGGAAATGACATATGCGACCCCTTTCAATATTTGGAATGTTCAGATACTCTACAGTGCAGATGCTCGGGAGGGTTCTCAACGTGGATGGATCCAGAAACAAGCACTTGCTACTTGAAGGTAAACCAATCAGTCATGCGACTTGGCCAAATGGTGTCTGTAAATTATTTGGAGGGTAAACTATTCAAACTTAAATTGATTCTAGGCGAGGCAACCCTGTGTACCCTTGGATCAGAATCCCTTCGCCCAAAAATGCACACCAAACTCGAATTGTTTTCACCATGATGGCACATCCAGATGTGTCTGCAAGGAAGGATTTGTACCAAATCGAAATGGTCAATGTTTCCTACCTCATTTGTCCAAGTGCTCTTTGAAAAACGATTTATGCGATCCAGCTTCATTTTTAGAATGCGATCTCGAAAACGATTGTACTTGTGGGGTAGATGCAATTTACAACGACCTTACAAGCACATGTGCACTGTTATCCAACTCAACGTGTAGCCCTATCCAAACGTATCCAGAAAGGCAGCCATGTATCCCTAATGCTATGTGTAGAAGTTCAAGTAGAAAATGCGAGTGCATACGTAAGTGTTTGTGATTTTGATGGATTAAATCGACTAAATTTTGAAAGAATCCCAAATTTTATACCATATTTCACAGAGGAATTCGAAGAGAACAAGGACCGACAATGTTTTCTTCCATACAGTACACCGTGTGACAAAAGTAGGGACTTGTGTGATCCCAAGTCGATGCTTCAGTGTGGAAGTACCACCGGAAATTGTCTATGTCAAGGAGAGGATGACGGATATGGATGGCGCAGCCGGTCCCTAAAGAAATGCTTCCGATTAGCCGGAAGCCTTTGCGGGAGGCAGGATGAATCTGAATGTATCCCGAATGCTAAATGCGATCCAGTTGACAAAAAATGTACTTGTAATGAAACGTTGAATCTTGTCCCAAATGTAAACGGTTTCTGCTTTGTCCCTCATGGACTCAAGTGCAATACAAGGAATGATTTATGCGATCCTGCGGCATTTCTTGAATGCCATCAAGGTAATCAGTCTCTATCCTTAATGAGGTAACTTTGCTAATACTGAGTGAGGGATTGCTTGAAAATAGAAACCCCTTCCTCCGAAAGCATCTGTAGATGTCAAAGGGAATACGAAGCTTTTTTTGAACCGAAAACCTCTTCATGTAGACTAATCAGTGACAGACCCTGCAACCCGGGAACTGATCTCATCGCATACCCCGAGCAAGGGCAGCTGTGCGATCGAAACGCCCTCTGTTTAGCTAATGCTCCTGGAAATTTTACCTACAGATGTCGTTGTAACGACAAGTTCTTTCCAAATCCAGAGGGCATTTGCTACCTTCCTTATAAATTCAATTGCTTGTCGGACCCCTCAGAGTGTGACCCTTACGGACATTTGCAGTGCAGGAGGAGAAAATCAGATGTTCGTCAGTGTCTTTGCGCAACAGATAAAATGTATTATGATGAAGAAATTAAACAATGTTTGAGCTTTCCTGGCGAAATTTGTGACATTTCGCCAACTTCGCAAAAATGTCGAAAAAATGCGCAGTGTGGAAAGAATTTTGTTTGCGAATGTAAACCAGGCTATGAGGCAACGCCTGATGGGCAGTGTCTGCTACGATATGGGGAAAAGTGTGAGGGAACCTCTGCAACAGAATGCCATCATCATGCAAACCTCGAGTGCAGAAGTGGTTACTGCCTTTGCTCAGAGGGTTATATTGAACATCATTTTTACGATGGGTGGGTGCACATTATAATTACCTTCTTTAAAATTTCAAAATGTTGATTTTTACCTATTTAAGGGGAAGTAACAAAACTGTTTGTTTCCCTGGTTACAAAATGAATTGTGAAGAGAAATCTTGGCCACATTTTTCGAAGCTGAAATGCAGTCCGGATGCATTCTTGACGTGTAACAGCACCGTGGTAGGAGGGATTTGCCAGTGTCAGAATCCAGTTCAGGTTTTCATAGGTGGGGATAAGAAAAGACTGTCTGAAATTACTAATAATTGCAGGGTTGTATGAAAATGAATGTAAAATTGACCATGTTTCAGGATCCGAACGACAATGCCGAAGCACGAGGGATATGCCATGTGACAACTACCAATTACTATGTGTCCCAGGGGCTGATTGTGTCCAACCTCAACCCGATAGCAGTAATTCGGCAGTCCTTAAATGCCAATGCGCAGAAAATTATACAGCAAATTGGATGGATCCAAAATTTTGTATTTCGGGGAGCCCTGCTGCTGGATCAAGTATTGGCAAACTGTTCATCTTGTTATCTGTGTTATTATCTGTAGCATAAATTATATTCAAAGGAACAATAACATTTATGTAGTCGTAATGAAAATAAAATTATTATATTTAACAAAAATTCAACATTAATAATTACTCTGGAGGTGAAGGTGGGAGTGGACATACACCGTAATTTCTGACTCATTGCAATAATTTCAACAAATTTCAGTAATTATTTCTGTATGCAATTTGCAAGAATTCAAGAGAGCTATATCAATTCTTACATACATAATTCAATTTAGTTTCTTTTGCATAAAATATTATACCGTCCTGATATCACAGTCATATCATCCGCAACGTAATCGTGTTTCAGAGTGAGTGCTTTGAAAGATGCTTTGAAATGCTTGACCAGTAGTGGTATGATCGTTTTGCCAGACAAGATGATGGAGAATTAGCAAGAATAAATAATTTATGAAAAATTACCGTTGGATTGTTATGTCATGTGTTTGTTATGCTTCGTGATCATTTTGCAATAAAATGTAGGCAAACATGTTGGTAAGGAAGGGTAAGGGTAGCGATATACTATTAGATTGATGTGAATGTCCACATTCTTGTTACGTTGGTTAGGTTTGTAGTAGCTCATCTCTTGCACTTCCTGAAAAATTGAGGTCTAAAAATGTCTTTAATCGACTCTTCAAAATGCATAAATCCAAGTGTGTCAATTCAAGTTTTCATTCTTGATTGTTGGTTTGATAAGTGTGGTTGTAACTGAAGGAACTGAAGCAAATATTTGTTCATTTTTGTAAAACATTCCACCATATCTACAGATTATCTTGCACATTGTCCTTAAAATAACATGACGTTGAAAGGGTAGAGAAATAATTGCACGTGAAATGTAAAGCTGTGCTGTGCTGTGACAAGTGTAATCATTCATTGATAACTTGATCGAGTCAAATCCAGTAACAAAGCATCCGACAAAGGCTAATGTTGGCTTTTGTGTCCACCACTGGTCATAGATTACAGCTTTACATGCACACTAAAGTTGACCAGTTTAATGCAGATTATGAGAGGAGAATGAGTAAGGGAGTGGTAATATGTAGTAGTGGTAGCAATTCAGTGTTACATTCATAAGAAGACTTTTAAAGCACGTCTGATATACTGCTGTCAATCTCAACGTCAACGGCAACGTCAACGGCAACGTCAACCTTATACATAGATGTGTCATAATGGATAACAAGGTATTTGCAAAAACAACCAATTTGAGAAATTTGCATGAAATAAATTCAAATTTGTATAGAATGAAGTGTCGAAAGATTCGCCTCTCACAGTTCCATTCGATACGGCAAAAGCCAACGTGTCCTCCGTCTGGGTACCAAAAACTCCCCAATTTCCACACCCACCATCATCAAAACCCGAATTGGAATGGCCTCCCATGCAAAAAGCTTTGATTAGTCAAATTCCCACTGCAACCACTAAAGTGCTTCATGATAGTCCAAACAGGAAAACCGTGCTTAACGTTGGTGGTGAAAGACATGAGATTTTATCCAGTCATTTAGAAAAATACCCGAAAACCAGGCTGGGTCGACTTAATCAATGCTCCTCCCATGATGAGATGATGACCATCTGCGACGATTACTCTTTCGCGTTAAACGAATACTTTTTTGATCGTTCCCCCGCATCATTCCCAGCCATACTCAATCTCTACCGGAGGGGGAAGTTTCATTTGGCAGAAGACATTTGCGTCCTAGATTTTGCAGATGATTTGGAATATTGGGGCATTGATGAATTATACCTGGACGGATGCTGCCAATTAAAATTTCAGCAAAAGAAGGAACAACTGCACGAAGAGATGAAAAAAGACTACGATTTTTTGGAAGGTGATGATAACAAAAAGGATGACTTTGGTAATGGATGCTGTGCAAGGTATAGGAAATACATTTGGGAGCTTTTTGAGAAATCTGACACAATCCCACAAAAGGTATGAATGAAGCAGTTTTCGCATTCAGTTTTCGCGATAAAGGCCATTTATTTTCATTCCTTTCAGATTACGGCTCTTGTATCGATATTTACAATTGTTTTATCGATAATAACCCTGAGTCTGTCAACAGTCCCAGATCTGCAGGAATATCAGTGTGTACACAATAATCAAACAAAATGTGAGGAAATCTTATCCCAAACTGTCACCTCGTCGTCAACCAGTGATACATCAACTCAACGGAGCTTACTACTTAAGGAACATTTTACAGTCATGGAAAACACAATTCTGGACAAACTAGAGCTATATTGCATAATTTGGTTTACGTTCGAGTATTTGCTAAGATTATTCGCAGCCCCTAGCAAAGCCAAGTTTTTTAAGGGGTGGCTAAATAATATCGACCTCATAGCCATTGCGCCGTTCTACGTTTCATTGTTCCTTGTACAATTTGAATCACAGGGGAGACTGCTGCAAGTCTTGCGGGTCATTAGAATTTTACGAATATTCAAATTGGCGCGGCATTCTGTTGGCCTGCAAAGCCTAGGCTTTACACTTCGACACAGTTACAAAGGGTTGGGTGTACTTTTGCTATTTTTGACGGTGGGGGTCATCATATTCTCAACTTTGGCGTATTTTGCAGAAAGGGATGATAATGAGTCGGGATTTGAAAGTATTCCTCATGCATTTTATTGGGGGGCTATAACTATGACGACTGTGGGCTATGGGGATGTCAGCCCGGTCACCTTCTTGGGGAAGGTGGTTAGCATGATGGCGGGTATTTGTGGGGTCATAGTTATTGCATTGCCAATTCCAATTGTGGTGAATAATTTTGCATTATTCTATGAAGAACAGAGTAAAAGGGATAAAGCGGTCAAGAGACAGAAGGCTTTGCAGGCTTTGAGAGATGGTGATGATGAGAGGTCGAAGGGCAAGAGTTATATCCCTGTTAGCATGGTTGACCCACTTGGTTTGGGAAATGATAAAGGAGGGGCAAAAAAGTAGGATATATTTGTGCAAAATATTTGTACATTTAACGAATTGTGAAGCTGCTTGCTCAAATGTTGAACGCGAAACTGTATCAAGTAGTGATTTAGACATATCATTTTACCTAAGCGTGCCATTATCATTAATGCTCATAACGTATCGCCAACTGTGCAAAAGCTAAAGTATGGAAATGAAAGACGAGATAAGAGGTTTTTTCAACGTTGTTTTGTGCACGTATTTAAAATACAAAAAAAATGCGTTCAGTGTATGCAACAAGGGGTTGAGTTGAATATCATTCAAACCTCTCTCCATAATTACCATCATGATTACATGAATTGCCTGAAAATTTATGTGATTTGTGATTTTTTGCTGGGTTATTATATCGAGGCATCCAAATATGTCGTAAATCATTGAAGCAGCATTAAAATATTAATATCCCGACTTTAATTTAGAGAGAAATGTGCATTTACAAGAATTACTGGAAATAAATATGTGAAGGATTATAGTATAACCAGTTATTAATTTCATTGATCATACGCAATACTACATTAGGAAACAAAAATGAGTAAATTACGGAATACACGGAGACTTTTTAAAACTTATCGAGGTATGAAAAGGATTATAACACCAGAGATATGACATTGTAATTACAAACAGACAGCTGAATGGAATCAGTTGATGCCTTCATAAATTATCTCCCCTTTATCATTTATGCTTCCTTGGTAGTTGTACAATTCACTCAGAATTTAATGCATTACATAAACCACCCAAGTACGACATGTACTTCTGTATTATTATCCAACTTTAAATTGTAAAGTATATAAAAAATACTGCTTAAAATGCCGTCTTCCACTTTCAGATATTTCTTTCTTGTGCTAGTTGTGGTGATTCTATTGTCCAACATGGGAAAGTCTACTATAAGACAATTACTGACGGCGGAATATGTCCACGCTAAACTCCCAGATGCCTGTTCTAAAACAATTCCATGACGGAAGGGATAAAGTTTACCTTTTTGGGGGCTGCTATGAAGAAACTGGGAATCAGATATTGGTCTACTCCTTATCCTTGGATACAATACAGACAGAGGGCGGGGTCCATGCCTGGACCCACATACACGGGAACCGTGACGGGAGACAGTTTTGGGCACATTTTTATCTTGGTGGTGGTGCCAATAACAGTCAAGTCTATAAATTCAATGTGGTAGCCAACACGACCACCTTTGTAGCAGAGTTGCCAATCCAAAACATCGAGTATCACACTTCCTTCAAGTTCAATGAGTCTAGTAACACTGTCTACATTATGGGGGAGCTGGATAGAAGGGTACGGCTTTAGCCTTTGACCTTCAGTCCTTAAACTACTCTTCGAGCCCCCTTCTTCAGTACAATGTCAATCGAGGAAGTTCTGTTCAAGTCGGAGATAAGGCCTATATCTTTGCCTGCGAAGGAAGGAGGGAAAAGGGCACTGGAATTTGATTTGAATACGTTAGACATGCGAAAAGTGGGTCCTTCTTCGCTACCAGAGTTTATCTGGTACCCTTCGGCCGTTATTACGGATGACAATTTCGCATACATTATTGGTGGTGATTTGAATGCTCCTAATGATGGTATCACCCAATTCGACACAAAAACATTTGAAAACACTTTCTTGCCAGTGGAGAACTTTTTGGTTGAAGGTGACACCATTCTCTACTATGCACCCGCATCAGTGTATATTCCTAGTTTGAACTGAATCTACTGTTTTGGAGGGGTTTCTTTTAATTTTACTATTAACGATTTTATAATCCATGATGAGATATTTTACATTGATTTATCCCCACTTGGAGGAGGGACAACTACGGAAGATTCGCAGAGAACGTCAACTGGAATTCCCGTGACCAGTACAACTCTAATAAACCCAGATTTCTTTTCATGTGCCAATCGTACAAATGGTAATAACAGCATTTTTTTTATATTTTATAAGGAATCGTTATACCCACCTAATATTTAATTTGAACCATGTCGTTAAGGTTTTTATCCCCACCCTACTACGGACTGCTCAATGTACATTGGGTGCCGGGATGACCTTCTTCTCTTGTCCACCACCTCTTCTATTTGACCCAGAATTGACAACGTGCAACTGGCCTGAGCAAGTCGAATGTGGCATCTCCTGCGTGAATCAACCTGATGGCAACTACCCACACCCTCATGATGACTGTTCTTTGTACATCATTTGCCGTTCTGGTTTTCCGAGTGTCTTCAAATGCGCACCACCATTACTGTTCGACCCCGTGCAGCGGGATTGTCGGTACCCCGATTTGGTCACATGCTCTGCCAGTGCTTGACATGTTTGCGATTTGCGCAGTACAAGAAGAATTAGCGGA
>JAQIWQ010000005.1:0-62778 GCA_034695825.1 Folsomia inoculata | reverse complement strand
AAACCCCTACGTTTTTTTGGTCGTTTTTATTTATTTAATTCATTAAAACCCACTTCCCATACCGGAATATTATCAATACATACATCAAAATGTGCAAAATTTCATGGCGAATAATAATCAGCAAAAAAACTCGGCCGCCGAACTTCAAATTTTGCGATAATCTCAAAAAAACCCAAATATTTTTTTGCTATTTTTTTCTTATACATTCATGAGAACCCACTTCACACCTTCGAATATTGTCAATTCATACATCAAATTGTGCACAATTTAATGGCGAATGAGAATCAGCAATAAAAAGGGCGCGCCTCCCCCCAAGGTTCTGAGATAATCGAAATGTTCAGGGACCATTGACCTACTGGGGCAGTTGCCCCAGTGAAGGGGGTGGTAGGCAGAAATAATAAAGGGGCCATGATCTACTGGTGCAGTTGCCCCAGTGAAGGTGGTGGTGGGTGCAAATATAGTGAAGGGGGTGATTATTGCAAATATTCAGGGCCTTGATCTACTGGGGCATTGGCAGTTGCCCCAGTGAAGGGGGAAAAAACAAAAATTTGGTTTGTTGGAAAGTGAGTTACGTGGTCGACTTGTGTATTATGATGATGAATGAATAAAAATTAAGTGGATTTTTTTATTGCTTCAAATACTTGTTTAATCACTTTTACATACATAACTTTGACATATTCTCCAGGCTGTTAATAGGAAAATGGGAGGAAACTAATGGTATACTCAGAGTTGACGGGAAGGTTAAGATTCCTGACTTCAAGCTCAATGGAAGGAAGATGGATTTCAAAGTCAGTATGAGGTTCTCCATTCACCAAAACTGTACTAAATATCGAAGGGGATCCGAGCAGACGAATAGTATTTAACTTCAGGTCTGAAATTTCATCATAACCGTTGTTGATGACGGTTTGTGTAAGATTACCGTCCATGTATGTCATTGTAGATAAAAAGTAGGCCCCATTTTCTTGTACCTCTGTAACCCAGTTAAGTATCAAAATAAGTCAACCGCCACCAGGCCATAATTCTAAATACATGTTAAATTTTCAATTGTTACCATGGGTAATTCCATCATCGTAATACATTTGTCCTTTAGCCGAGAATGTAGAGTCCAAAGCCACAATGAGTCCGAATGGGTTTTGCCGCGAAAGCATAGTATTCAAAGCAGGTTCTTGAGTTGGCAGGATATAGCCTCCACGGACGTGCAAATTGATAAAGTTGAAAGGTGCGGCTAGAGTGACGCTGCCGATGTTGGAAACCTAAGCGATTAAAAAGATTTACATAGTTGCTCTAAAATATTTGAGACCAGTGTTTAGTCTACCTCTCTTCCTGTACTGTACGCATACCATCTTCCTTCTGGGAAATATGCATCTACTGAAGTTGCTCCCTCCGTGAGAACTGGGGAGACTAGGAATGCAGGTCCAATTAAGAATTGGGTATCCACTCCGAGAGCGATTTGATCAGTTGGGAATTCATGCCAGAGGCCACGCATTACCTGTAAAATAGCAAAGAGTGAACTTTATGGATATAGGTATGAACTTGAGCCATCTTGTGTAAAATTACGGTTCCTCCTTTGACTCGGTGGACATAGAATAGGTTGTACATATAGGGAAGGATTGTGTAACGGATCATGAGGGCATCCCGGGTAGAATTTCTAGATGCCTCTGACCAAATGGCGGGGTCTTGATCTTGGTCAGATGGGGAGAGTGCATTGTGGTTTCGAGAGTAGGGGAAGAAAGCACCAGCCTGTTGCCATCTTGTGCACAGTTCCTCACTTGGTCGTCCAAAATATCCACAAATATCTACACCAGATTGTGGGATGCCAAAAAGATTGAAGCCCATGATGCCGATTAATGAAGATGCCAGATTGCCCCAGGTTGAAAAATTGTCCCCAAGCCAGTGGGCTGCCCATTTTCCAGATCCAATATAGGTGGATCGAGATAGCTGGAAGGTTCGCTCAGTTCCAAAGATGCGTTTTATGGCTCTATTTAATCAAGAGTCCGTTTTCGTAATGTTCAGCGAATATTGTAATTGGTATAGTGCGACCTACTCGTATGAACCACGTGACTGCGACCACCCAAAGAGGCTGTGAGTATCGTAAAGTATACCAAAGTCTTGGACATGATCAGGACATATGGTGTTGTCAGCAATGTTGTTTGTGATGCCTGTGGTATTAAAATGTTTAAAAATGGAAATGAAAGTAAACCTACTACTAGTAAAACTATTCTAACCCGGTGTGTATGGAGGCACGTTAATCAAGTTGTCGTAACATTCATCAACGTCACCATGTGACCAGCTTGCAGGCTCGTTCATGTCCTGATAAGAAAAGACTAGTGTTATTCCAAAGAAATAAACCCCCTCTACTAGTTATTCAAACCACTTACTAGCCAAAGTCCATCCCACTCCAGGACTTGTCTGTATTTTTCACAGATAATGTACCACCACTCAATTGTGGAATTACGAGAAAAGTCGGCAAAGTGAACAGGACCTCCGAATCCAGGACCGGCCGGCTTGTCCCATTCTTCATAATCACCACCCGGCCACAGGGTCCCGGTTGAGTCACTGCCATCAGGACGCTTAACCCAAACATCCATTTCATATCCTAGAGCGAGTGGTTCGTAATCGGGCAATCGGCGTGCCTCGGAACTTATCTGGGCATTCTACATGTAGCAACAAAAATATACACCAGTCAGGTTTAATTATTTGAGAGTTAATGACAACTTCTACTCTGGGAATTTTGTTCCAGGCTACCTGATTTGCATACGGGCAGAATTTAGCCATGTCGAAAGTACATACAAATTTTGTATTCGACTAAATCATGCCCTTATGCAGATGAGAGTTGCTGCCATAATGGTGTGAGGGTACTTACCACACTCTGAATGAAATGAATTCCCCTGGCCTTCAATTCGCGAATGTATTCAGGCAATCCGGAAAAGTTGTTGAATGTGTCGTTATGGTCGTACGTAAAGGTTAGCCAATTGTACATTACGTCTAAATCGCCAAATTGAACATCCTGCAAATATCAGATAAATTTCAATCAATACTACATGCAAAATAATAAAACTCTGACTCGGCGGTAAAATTGAATCTGTGATTCGGACTAAATTCTAAAAACGCAGAGACCTGTGGAATACCGGCAGCAGCAGTTCTATCAATAGTCGCCTTCATATTCTCCAAGGATCTGTAGCCAAACCGACAAAGATTGAATCCCAAGGACCAATATGCCGGAATTGGTTGGGGCCCGATTGCTTGATGGTATTGCCCAACAGCCTCCTCGGGTGTGGGCCCCATGAAGATGTAAATATCCAACAGTCCCCCAATAGTTCTGTATGTGTAGGAAGGGGCTGGCGTTAAAATGAACTCTATGGAAGGAAATAGTACAACGTTTTGCTATAGATTTCCAAATCTTTTGCAAAAGTTTGCCAAAAAAATTTTGACAAAAGAAGCTTAGCGTTGACAACTAATTTCGC
The DNA here is from genome assembly GCA_034695825.1 of Folsomia inoculata. NCBI lineage: Eukaryota > Metazoa > Arthropoda > Collembola > Entomobryomorpha > Isotomidae > Folsomia > Folsomia inoculata. The sequence continues at coordinate 59,314 of JAQIWQ010000005.1, read as the reverse complement.
TTGTCATCAGCCCTAGTCTATAACCTTGTGCATTGCTGTTAAGGTAAAGAACTGTATGACTGCTTCCATCATTCTCGACCATAGTATAGGTGGGTTGGGCACCGTAACTGTTTCTATTACCCTGTATAAGTAATGACAATCAGATTTTTAAATAATTGTGAAGTATTCATTATGTGTCCGACATACAATTGGAGGGTCATCCCTTGTGTAGATACCAAACACTTGCCATTTACTAAAGTCGTGTCTGTATGACGTCTGCTCATTCTCTCCAATACCGTAACCATTAGTAGTGGGAACTTTGTTGACGATTTGAAGGAATTGGTCCGCAAATGTGAGTCCACCCAAAGATGTGTCAAACACAACTGCACCGCTTGACTCTCGAACAACTTTGAAAGAAAAGACTGGACTGAGTGAAAATTCAATTTTGTAGAGTAGTTCGTCTGCCACTGGGTTTGCTGGGGGGTTGATCTCTAAAGGCACTTCAAATCGGTCCGTGTTGTCTGTAATCTGATGAATTCAAGACTTGTAATCAAATCTATGTAAAGGTTTAGGATCTTTATGTTTTTACCTTAATTCTGAGTCGTTCATTAGATTCAAAGTAGAAGAAGGCGGAAATATTTTGAGCATCAGCTCCAACGTAGGAAATATTTGTAGATTTTCTCAAATTGACCCTGTATCCACCTGGAATTTCTACGATAGGTCCGGAAATGGTGTACCCATAGTTTGGTGGGAGATGGCAGGAAGGAGCTCCTTCAGTTGTCGCAGGACACCAGAGGCATCCTTTTTCCACACACCTGGCCTCTGTAGCTTGACCAATTGGGTAGCAATCTACCCTGTCATTTTCAGGGATGCAGCTTTGACCCCAGGCTGGATAAAAATACAATATTATGCAAAATTCATGGCTGATTTCTTAATGTACTACCTGAATACAACAGCGCAATCCCAATTACGAACCTCGTCAAGCCAATCATCGTGTACTAGTTTGGCCAGGAGCAGACGCCAATTAAATGGAAACTGAGGTTTCGTATCGCATATTTTCAACATTTATCTCCAAAGCTTAACAATAGGAAAGCTTGATTAGGATGACCAACTCTCATTATAAAGATATGGATCCAATCAATTTTACTCGGAAAAGTAGGCCGTGGTATACTCAAGTCTGATATTCTATTTGAATTCGCGTAAAGTTTTATCCAGAGAAGTAGGGCATGTGATACCGAAATCATGCAGACACTCTACTTTTAACTCGTGACACAATGTGCAAAATTTTACTCCTTCAGTCAGTGATTGATGGAGTTGTTGTTCATTACAGGTAAATGATAAGCGGTTACAATGGCATAAGGTACATTGGTGTATGGCAACAGATCCATTAAACCGGATTAGTTTTGTGGATAATAAATGGTCCCGATTAAACCAACTTTCAGTCTGTTTGCCCACAACAGACACATTCCAGTTGTAGTGTCAAGTAATAATTTGTAGTTTTATTCAGTTGTAGCGATTTGGCGTCCGCAGGTGTGCATTGAATTTGAATTTTATATTTGTCTAGTTAAAACTGGCGCTAGACTTACGAATCTAATGAAATAAAATTTGATTCAACCTAAAAGAGATTAGGGTTTGGTCCTGCAATTCACTCTACTCTACATATGTCTAGACATGGGCATGTAAAACATTATACGTAATGTTTCACTATGCTATGGGATGCATACTGTTATCGTAAGCAGAGGTTATTTAAGCTTGCATATCACCGTGCTATGGATTAGTGTGGGTCACCCACCACCCTCGGTCCTTGGTACAGTTGGTACAAATTTGTTCAATTCAACAGAGACGGACTGCGATATAATTTTGTGCCAAGTCCCGAGAGCTAGTGTGTTCATAATTTCAATCAATCTGCGTAAATACATATATGTATATAATAATGAACTCATTCTTCCGCTAATAAAATCTGGCTTTTTCCATCTTGATTCATTGCTAAAAATACAGTACATTTCTACATGATGTAGTAGTCCTGTAATCCTGAGATTTGTAATTAATGTGTCATTTTATGGTGCTTCAAATCAATCTAGTTCTGCTTGATACGTATATGCATTTGCCATTGATTGATTGAGCTCAAAGTATAGCATGGACAAACCCAGTCGAGATCAAGTATATGTTTTTTCCTTCAAATTATGTCTGTCCAGCTGATAAAACCAAGCAATTTTTTCAGTATTACTTAATTCATTAATTTTTATTCAAGTCTAAATAGCATTCAGTCGCTTGGACTGATACTGTTACTGTACTAAGTAACTGTATTTAGTGTTTTTACTGAAATGGATTACGGCACTTAAAGTTTTTGGAACCACTCATTTTTCATTCCAGATTTTGATTCTCATTGTAATTCTGCAGATTTTACATTTGTTAAGGTAGACTTTCGCTTATGAAATATATTAACAAAGTTTATTTAATAATATATTAACAAAGATTGTCAGTGATTTCTTACATTTGTTTAGCGATTTCATACCATAATCACCTTATTCTGCGTCACATTGCAGAGTTGCTGAACCGCCCCTTGTTTTGCAAACTGGATCCGTCGTCGTCGATGACGGTATCGGCGTTGACCTCTGGTTCGGGATTTCATTTGGTAGGCTTTATTACAGGTTGCTTTTCCTTTTATTGTAATCTGGGGTTTTGGGGTTAATTGCAAAAGAGTGGGGTGGATTTCGGATTTGGATATAATTGGCGGGGGTGGGTGCCTGGTGGGATTGGATTTCCAACCCATGAGTTCAATTACAAACATAAAAAAAGAGAAAAGGACACAGCAAGAGTAGATGATTAGTAGAAAAATCAAATTTTTAAATGAAATGTAAGGACTCGTTTCTTCAGAGTCAATTTCATTCTTTAAATCTTTTTTTGACTTTAGCACGTAATGAAAAGCCCGCCACGCTTGCCACAACTTTCTAAATCCAGATTCATTAATAAGAGTCAAAATCCGTTTTAAAATTTCGAAAATATTGGCCTGAACCCTAGAATAAACATGTCTGACACCAACAATGTCTTTGACACCGTAACACTTGTATTTCCCATGCAATACTTTTGCCCCAACGTGTGCCGCAAGATAGGGCAAATTTTCTGCACCAATAACTAGTGACATTTTTGCCATATATGGATTAAACTTTGTCAACCCTTCCCCCACATTTCCATCTAACTGTATTATAGAATTCTGGAAAATGGGGCTAATTTTTTTAGCTTCGAAATCCTCCAAAATGAGCGTGCGAACTGATTCGTATCCCGGTTTTTGTTTTTCATGCATTATACTAAAACCATTTGACAGTAGCTCTTGAAGGGATGAAAATGGTTTGTAAATTTGTGGAGCAATCAAGTCTGATGTTATGAAAAACTCGTAATGTGCAAAAAGGATTATTCCCGCCAAAAGCAGTGGTTCAATTATTTGTCGCTCAAATCGTTTAGGAATGGCGGATTCATATCTACCGTTTGCCATCAAGTCTACGAAATATTTCAGGGATACTTTAATGCTAGCAAAAGAAAGTAAATGTGTTCCTGAATTATAGATTATGTTGTTACTCAAATGTAGTAGAACAAGTGCTAAAAATACTGCAAACATTGTAGTGATCAATGTAACCCAAACCGAAAGGTCAAAGGCGGATGTCCATGCTTCGAGATACATTTTTTCTGCTTTTACTTCACAATTACAGTAAACTATATCATGGCCACTCATTTGAACCAAGGAATGGACATAACCGTTGATTAGTTCATACCACACGTGCTGAAAGTAACTAGCAGCCACGTAGCGGCCATTTCTTCCTTTCTTGATATCAATGAAATGGTCGAGTTGGGAAAAACTGACATTTCCGAATGTGCTTAAAGTTTGTAGAATTCTAACTTGTGGATGGCAATTTACCCCGCAAGTTAAATTATTAATATTTGCCCTTTTCCCGCCAATTGCCCATGTGTCAATAACAACCGGCTTCCAGAGCGCGCGAAAGCTTAGTAGTGTAATTTTTGATGAAATTGTATCCATATTGACAAGATCATCGGTACAGTAGGGGCAAAAGAAGGTAAAGTTGGATAATTCTAAACCTTTTCCGTTTGAATTCGAAAGAAATCCAAAGAAAAGTCTAGTGTTTTGCCAATAATCGTCGTTGAATGGCCAGGTTGTGGGTAAGGATGTTGTCGTTGTAATAACAATTAATGTATTAAATGGATGTCCTCTGTGCGTATCACGCAAATTGTAGTATTGATAGTTGAATCGTCTGTACTTGTCTTTAACATCAGCTCCAAATTTGATGATAAAGTTGATTGTGCAAGTTTCATAAAACTTGAAATCCAAAACCATTTTCTGGTCATGGGCAGCATACGAGGCGGATTCATTACCACCACGAGAATTGAATACTGTGTACACCAGTTGATTTGGTTCATTGGCGTGGAGCAGTGTCTCGGTAGTGTCAACGTAAAGTGGTTCGTCGCTAAATCGTTTAATTTTGAAGGTGCATTCTCCAAAATCCTTGAAATTAAATCCCCACCCTATTGAGTTGTTACCGGAAACAAGAGTTGTTATAAACGCTGATAAAAGGATAAGGAGGGTGCTGCTATACAACATGTGAAGCATTCTGCGAATTTTACTGATTTTGTTGTAACTTCGGTGTTGTAAGCTCGGTGAACTTAACTCGGGGGTATATTGAGAATTCGGAGATTTACTTTCAAAATATAGTGAAATGAGATGACATTATGTTAGTACTTCGCAAGTTTTAACCGTCACGGTAGGACTGACGCGTCCAAGCGTTTCCTGGCGTTTTTATATTGTTTTTAAGCAAGCCATCCCGACGTTTGTCCTGTCTCGACGTGTAACACGGATGTTGTATGTCAATAATTACCATTTCTCCAACGCTGGATACGGATGTTCATTTTGTAATGTCAGGAAATGTCACGAAAGTCTTCCGCTTCCGCGAAATTGTGTTTCCGCCACCAGCCAAGGGGTTTCAACTGTTGAATAATTTAGTGCACTTTCATAAAGCAAATCCTTGTTGATAAATTGTTTATTGTGTTGGTTGACGAATGTTTGGTTATTGGTTAGAAACTAAACCCTTACGATAGCCTTATCATCCATAACTGGATTTCGATTTCTCGGTTTATATGTAACTAGCGGAGACCACGCCCTATGGGTGCACCCACCCCCACCCCAGCGACCATCTTCTTACCATACCCTACCAATACTATATGCGTAATTATCCTTATACAGCAATACCAGCTACGGCAGTCAGTCAGTTGATCAACGTGTTCCCTCATGTTATGTTTTACTGTCACTTGAATAAACTATTGAATTGAATTGAATTGAATTGTATTCTTATTTCAATCAAACATAATTCAACTTAAATCAAGGTAGTTGTCATTTGTCGAATGCTATTTTCTTCAAGAATCAGTCCCCCACCTTGAGAGCAAAAAATTCTAACGCATGACAGGTACAGCAATTTTTAACGGACAAGATTGCTCATGGATCTTTGGAAGTGGTGGATTTTATCAATAATCAAGAAATCGTTTGTTGTGCACATTTTAAATGTAACAAAGATTTATCAATTTAAATGTTCAAAACCAATTGGCGTTTTCAGTGGCTACCAAGGACCATTTTTTGGAACACCTAATATTGCTATGCAGTTTAGAAGAAGTGATGGGCGAAGGAATTTTTTAGAACGATTAATTGATGACTAGGAATGTGGTATGAGCTCAAGTTGGCATTTTCGTTGCTACCACCGACCCCATTGTATGAAATAGAATGGATTTTATTGTTGTAAATAAAATTGTAGTCATATCTAAATAAGATTCCAAGATTTAGCATATCGTGCAATGTAATACAAAAATGACAACACACTCTTAACTTTTGCAATTCATAAGGGATTTATTTCAATTTCCAGCCGGTTAAACTACTGTACTCACTCACTGTTCGACTCCATTAACGATATAGCTTTTAATGACTGGTGGTGGCGTGCCATGCGTTACCTTGACAACAATGTTATTCGAGTCGGCAGAGACAAACATGTGCCCTTTATTATTGAACACGACATTCGCAGGGCGGACACTGGTCACTGGATTTCCATACAGGATAACCTTCTCCTCACCAGTTGGGGTACCAGGTGCTGAAAATGGGTACCACCAAACTCCGTAGCCAACCTGGAGAAGGGAAATTGTACTTTTTTTCAAACAGGGATTTCAAAGGGTTAAATGGCTTACGGGAGTATCTGAATTCCAAGAGCCATGGAATGCTACGACGGCATCCCCTCTCATGTCACAAGGGAAGGCCCCCTGTCCAGCGGAGCAGTTTTGACCACGGTAAAAGTCCATTCCAAGTGGGGCTTGGTGAGCAGGCATGGCAATTAGTGGGGGGCCGTTCTGAAATGAATCAAATTAATTGATATTTGTTAACTAACTCGATGCCAAACTGTAATTACTAACATTAGCCACATTTCTGCACCAAGCGTCATTGTGGACACCGTCGTCTGTGGAAAGAAACTAATTAGCACATAAGTTTAAGGGTGGGCTGCATATATTCTTTTACTCATAAAAGTGGGCCAAGCATACTGAGTCCCTTTAGCCTGTCCTTGTAAATTGTGGGTGCTGAAGCAATAAGGATAACCATAATGGGAGCCAGCTGGCCGATTAAAGCGATTAAATTCTTCGGCTGGATTTCCATTGTGGATGTCTCCCCCAATGTCTGCTCGGTTAAGTTGGTCTGCACCATTTTCTACACCACAGAGCACATCGTCAAGATCCCAAGCTAGTCCAACCTCGTTTCTCAAACCGTCGGCAAATACCTAATAAAATTCATTTTCATTCCTTTAAACTACACCATTTTAAATAACTTTAAAGAAATACCTCTCCAGTGTTAAATGGGATTGGGAAGAGTCCTGCAATATTAAACCTCCTTATCCTAGCCCGGTCAGAATTATTATCCACATTAGCATTTGACCCCACACTGACATAAAGACGGTTTTGCAGATCGAAAACCAACGTCCTGGTATTATGCCCTCCATTAGGAATTCCGTTAATGACCGTCTCTGCTGCTACATTCACTGCCGTCCTGCTACCTGGTGTGTAAGGCCAGCGGTACACGGCGGTGGCGCTGGAGGCGTAAATGTACCCTTGGTTAAAGGTAAGCCCGTGATTCAGCCCCGTATTCGTGCTTGAGATGAGGGTCTGCTGTCTCACGGTGATGGTACCGTCACCATTCTGCTCTTCAAAGATGCAAATTACTTGACCCTGGCTGGCCCTGCTGATGACTAACAAGTCCCCTGCGGGGTCAACGAAAAGACCACGGGCAGTATTGATACTGGCATATTGCTGCCCATAGAATGGTGGGTCGACTTGCCAAGCTGCGTTTGACAACGAGAGACAAAGAGAGGCTAGCAGAAATAATGACAACTTCATTTTACGGATTTGTGGAACCTAATTTCAGAGTGAATAAAGAGAATGTGAGACGTGGAATAATGGAAGGGCTGCTTTATATTTGGGTTAGCTGGGATTTATATCGGGATGAAAATGCGATTGTGTCCTTGTTAATCTGCGAAAGATTAGTGAATGTGTCAAAGGGGGATGGATCATGTGGCATTGATTGATGTTAATCATGCATGGAATTGCGCAAACAACGTGGTTGTGGGTGCTTTAGTTGTTGTCAAGTGTTATGGATTGCAAATTGGATGCTGTTATTTTTACAGAATGGAATTGAGTTTGCATTTTTTAAATTGTAAAGAAGAACAGTAAAAGAACGACAGGTGGGGATTAGCACGAAATCAGGTTAGATTATCCTGGTGAACATTGGGATGTTGGAATATTATTCGATAATCCATTTTGATTTTATTTTGACTTGATGAATCGTACATTACAGAGTTTGGGAAAAGTATTGAAAACTATTTGATAATCTATTTTGTCGATGGTTTGCATTTAAAACTTGTTTGGTTGTAATGTATATAAAGTTTTTAACTAGGGCTGGTGGGATAACTCTGTCCATGAGTCTATTATCACGATTACAGATTGATCTGATCATTTGCCATTCTGTAATTCAAGAACGTGTTATAACATTGAGTTGAAATTTCGCACGCACGTATTTCCAAAATTGGGAAACATGATCAAAGATGGGCCAGATCGGTTCATAAGGGCACTGACTAATTCCAATTCAATATACACTAACATCATTCCGATAATGCTTTGTCGGATTAGGATTTCCCTAAATCACAATCCATTTGTTCATATCAGTTGTTTGTTCAACAAATAACACATCCATCAAAATAAACCATACAACAGTGAAGATTAATCCGAATAGGGGACGAATACTGCTGATGAAATTTAGCAGATTGCTATTTCTCTCTTTAGATATTGTACAATAACGATTCATTACTGAACTTTCGATTGAGGTGACGAAAAGCGACTTAGCACTTAATACGTGCTACGACGTTTATTACTGAAATGCTCCCAATATGTTCGAGCTTTTGTCACCATATACAACGGTTTATTCCTTTGAACATTGTGCAATCATAAACAAAGGGCTGTTGGGATGTCCCGAATATAAATTCGACAAAAATTGCAAACATCCGTTCGCATATTCGTATGCTTTTAGTAGAATGCTTCGATCGGCATCACTCTTTTCGATAATGCAGGGGCAAAGGAGGTTAAGAAGGACTATGACATGAATGTTTCCTGAAATACGAGTAATTCACTTACGATTCGTCCTTACCGGAAACGCATGACTACTGCTCCATCACTACCAATACACTTTGTGGCCCTCGAGATATGTATTCATTAGTTGGAACTCTGTGGATGCTGATCCAAGCAGTCATATTGCAGATGGGTCATCAGTTGAATTAACGAATTTAATATCTTACTTAATTCTCACTTTACATATGCGAAACTTAATTCCATGCCCGAATGGTAAATGGTGATGGATTAATCTTTATCTGCTGCAGGGGATTTATCTGCTGTTATCTTAAATCAAACTTTGATTCGATTTATATCATCTACGAATGGTTTAACCCACCGTGGAGGGTTGATAAAGTCATTGGATTTGAAGCCCATGAATTCGTTCCATTTAAAGATAACGTGTCGACTGGACAATATATGGTCCAAAAAGTCAAAGTCAAATCATCTCTACTTGGCATATTTATTTTTGGTGTGGCATTTGTTTAACCAAGTTTCCTAGGTCAATCCGGCAATCCCTTCCTCATGAATGGGAGAATTGCATGGCAATCAAGGAGCATTCTTGGACACATGGGAAAGAATATTATCTTAATTATTACATGCAGTTGTCAAAATTTTGAGGTATGATAATTGGAGGGAGATTTTTTTTACATCAGTCAAAGTATTTCTAAATGACATGTATAATTCAGGAAACGTATTAATCCATTTCCGGCCAACGACGGAGTCAACTACCTTTGCTCATTATATCGTTGCAGATGGTGGAAGCTATATTTACCAATCTGTTACATGGACTGCAAAAGTACACTGTGACCTCCGGATTGTTTTGACAAATCCAAGGTAGTTTGGTTAACTTCGTTAATTCATTACTCGTTAAATCATTAATTCAAATTTCTTTTAGAATACGTTAGACATTATTTCAAACTGACATAAATTAAAACGTTCAATACTATCTCAAACTCTGCAATGATTTTGTGCACATCTACAATATCTACAGCCAGTTCCAAATTTACCGTAATTGATACTTTGCCACCCTTTAAAGGGTTTAGTTTTAAAAAATTATGAAGTTATGAAATTATGAAATTATGAAATTAAGATATTCTGCAAAAGAATAACTTTTTGGTAAATTTTATTTCAAATCTTTCTCTATGTAAAGCGGATCAATTGTTGAAATAAGGAATCCATAGTAAGAGACCAAACCTCATATCCAGTCAGTGTAAGATGAGTGCCGTCAGCATAAAGATCTGGTCTAACTATTCCAAGCTCGAGGCGAAATTGATCCCTCATATTAAGAAACCTGATGCGGTCCCCATCATCATAATTTTCAATTATAGCGTTAACATTTTCAGCTCGGGTAGAAATGGCAACTCCGCCTGTCCAGTCATATTTAATTAATTAATTAATTTAATTAATTAATTTTAAAATGTCATGATTGACCATGAATTGCCATGGCGTACTTCTTGGAAGAATTCCAAGCAACAGGATACGAACATGTGGGCATTTTTCCAACACTAGATCCAGAATCCTTTTAATATTACTTGCAATTACATGTTCAGCAATCCCCCCGGTTAAATCATTAGTCCCAATCATAACAACAGCAATTTTCGGATTTAACCCCTGCAGTACATTTTCATTTCGAATTCTATTAATCTGATCAGACGTAGTGTGTCCTCCGACTGCAAAATTGGATGAGGATAACCCTACATACTTTTCGTTCCATACAGGAGCCCCTCCAGGATAATCAGGGTTTTGCAGCCAACGACCCATTAAAGAATCCCCAATCCAAACCGCCTTGGAGGGAAATGGTGCATTTAAAATGGCATTAAACAGCGGATTCATTCTTTCCGCCCAAATTTCGTAACCCTTGGAACTTGGATGAATTCCATCTTCCAGGAACAATTCCGGAATTATGGTTCCAATCTCGGTGGAAAATGAGGATTCCATATTTAAAAAGAATACGCTACTGTTGTCTGCAAAAGTGGAAATGTCTCTATTGACTGTGCGAATTTGTGCGAAAATGTCTTCCCCAGTACGGGGTAGGATTCCTAAAAGGAGAATCCTACTGCCCGCACCCAACTTGACACGAATAAGGTTAAGAATCGTGCCAATATTGGAAACAACTTCTGACACGGGAACACCATTGCCAAGATCGTGCGTGCCAATTTTTAATACGGCCAGATAAGAATGGAGATTATCGAGGATTCCTTCGTCATTAATTCTGTTAATGATGGTAGTAGTTGTGGTTGTAGTTTCTTCCCCAGAAATTGCCGTGTTGACTGTTCCAAGGGGAAGGTAGAATCGGTTAAAAGTTTCGTTTCCATCAGAGCCCCAGCGAAATGTTATTGAATCGCCGATAAAGACTAAATAAAACAATGCATGGAAACATGTTTTTCGATTAGACGAATCTAGCTTGTTTCAAAATAAGCAGGCAAATTACTTAATCTGTCTCACCAACTTGTCCCTTAAGGTAGGCTTGTGTGGTCTTGTGATCGACTTCTAAGGCGTCAGCTGTTGCGATTGCTACGGTACACAGTAGGATGCAGGGGATGATCTTGGCCCTAAAATTGCAAAAGCGATGTCGACTCATTTCTGGGCAGTTGTACACTCACCAGTTTGGATTAGATTGTCACTCGTTTGATTTAATGTGCCCATTACAATTGGATCATTGATAAGAACTGATTAGAGCGGACGCTGAACAGCTTTCATTAAATGATTAAATTTAAACAATCATTAATAATTTTATAATCATTTTATTTATCTGACAATCAATTATACAAAGATACCATTTCAATATCGAATCAAATATCGAATATTCTTTCCTAAATTATTCTTCAAACTCTAATAATGACTACATTTATGGAATTAAGAATATGATTGAGTTTTAAATGAAATTCGTTTCGAATTCGAAAAAATTACTCCCCTGCATTTAAATCAATATAAAATATTTGATCATGATGAACCGTGGATCCACTCCTTCTTGTTGTACCGCCAAATGAATAGATTCTGTCGTATTTTTCCACCCACACCATCGCAGGAGGGAACAGGATTCTATTTGTGATTGTACTGCCATCCACCAAGAAATTATTCACGGGAAAGAATTGCCATTCAAATGTTTCCGGGTCAAATCGAATAATACCATCCGTCCTCTCTTGAGCTGAATCATACCCGCCAATAATGTAGGCATGTCTTCCAGCCAATAATGTGGATGGAGGGTCTAAGAATGGGAAAATATTTTGCGGCCCGTTTGTCAGTTCCCAAGTTTCCAAATCTATTTTCAATGCCGAATTTGGTAGTCCACCATGGTCCCCAAAGATGTAGGCGTGCCCGGCCAATCCAACGGCGGTCGAGCGGGCTAATTCAACTGGCAAGGCAACAGAGCCCAACTCCATCTCACTACTGCTTAGGTTAAACAAGGAAATCTTTCCAGGTTCTCCAAATACGTTGCAAATGTAGGCAATCGGGGAATTGGTTATTGCGAAGCTGCCATAATGTCCAGATCCCAATGTCCCGACACTTGTTACTTCCAGTGTATCCAGATTAAATGAGAAAATGGAGCTAAAATTTGTAGTGAATCCTCCTCCTCCAAAATAAAAGACGCTTCGTCCATTTACTGCCACAGATCCGGCATGACTTGGAAGTGGTAGGGATCCAACGTGTTGAATGTTATCGGTAGAAATGCTATATTCGAGTATTTCGCTGACCGAAACCCCACTTGATCTGTCCCAACCACCAAAAAGGTAGATTTTATCAAAACCATCATAAATTGCACAAGAGTGTTGTAAAGGTCTGAATAGTTTGGTGGTAGAATAGACGGCTTCCAACACTTGGCTGGAGCAGAGGGTTAAATTAAGAGAGTAGAACAAGACAAATAAGACGATCAACTTTGTCTTCATTTCTAATGCTTTTCACTACAAGTTTCAATAATATGACCGAGTTGGTGTATGCCGACTTTGTATAAATTTTGGGGTGATATCAGTATGTATAATTTAAATACATCAATGTCAGTTTGAGATGCTGATACCATTCTTATCACCTCATTTCATGATATGTCAAATTTGACAACCCTATTGTGTTGTTGCATAAAATTGTCTGTACATTACCCATTGTCTGCACATGTTATATAGATTTGTATGTAGTTGTTCAATCATGGAATAATCAAACCACCGTTAAGGATATTTTTATGATCGAGTCGATAACACATGCCATAGGAATATTACTTTCCCGTAATAAAATGCTTCAATAATACCTTACTCAAATGCTTCCAAAAATTAGCAAAGCATTAAAATTTTACCATGGGACAGCGCCCAATTACACCACTAATTAGCATAGTGTGAAAGATGCGATATTTTCTTAGATTTTTGCTTCCCTTAAATTCATGATGCTACCCATCACTCTCACGTTACGGACGGCCAAGGCATTTAGAATGGCATGTTTACTCGTTCTTTACGTTAATTTATTCTACCAACTCAAGGCTAACCACCAGCGTGTCTTTCGCAAATACTTCACTTACTTACAACCCTTTATAATTTCCTCTATGCAATTCCTCATTCTATTCACTTCACTCAGCTGCTGACCAGCAAAAGCAAAGACATTTTGTGCAATGTTTAATAATCAAATTGCACACCTTGTTTTTACTATTATTATCACCATAATAACCCCCCATATCAAATCCCACATTAGATTAACGGAACCCTCTCAACGCTCTTCCCTCTGGCGTAATGCAGAATATGCAAAGTTTAATCCTAAAATAAACCCCTACGATGACCAACTCTGGTGTGACTATGTTCTTCAACCCCGTGTCCCAATTGATTGTGGAATTTGTGGAGATCCCTTCACAGATCCGGTACCAAGACCAAATGAACATGGAGGAATTTATGGGCAGGGGGTTATTTCACGGAATTATACGTCTGGGGAAGTGAGTGAGAGATTGAAATACATTCATTTAAATCATTTAATTAATTAATTAGTTAATTATTTATTTAATTATTTAATTAATTACAGGATATAAAAATCTCCGCATTCGTAAGAATACCGCACAACGGATCATTTCATATCCAACTATGCGACCAATATCCAGAAACCAATGATTGTTTTATGGATAAACCACATTTGGAAATAAGGAGCAGAAAAGGAACTTTTAAAGATTATCCAGTAGTAGGTACGAGTAATACGCCATACTGGATTAATGGGAGTGTCAGGCTTCCCCCTGGTGTAGCCTGTGACAAATGTGTCCTTAGACTTAATTACAGGGCGGGATATTTAGGTAAGCAAGTAATGGCTAATTAAGTAGTGGCTAATAATGAAGGGGGATACCGAGGATTTATTAACAATGAACCCATGTTTTTTTAAAAGGCCAATGCGACGATGGTAGTGAGGACTACGGGTGTGGATTGCAAATCACATTTAGAAACTGCATGGATATATCCATTTCTCCGAAAGTAATTGATGATGATAATAATTATCAGAATAATACTATTCCAGACGATGGAATGAGACAAAGTAGTAAAGCAGTCAGAGTGACAGCAAATTATCAATGTATTATGCCTTTGTGTATATTGTGTAATATTATTTTTTACTTAAAAGTCAATAGCGTGGCTTGGATTTAAATAAACAATTTAGATACTTTCAGTATTTAGTAGTTTGTAACGTGAGTTGTTGTGCATACTTTTTAAGATTTCGGCATTATATTATCTAGCCCGATTCGGGGCTTATGTACCGGGTCTGTTGTTAAGTTATTAACCAATAGTTTTTAGAAAATGTATTTTATGGTCGAATAATAACTTGTAGTTTGTCGAAAAATGAAATCGATAGGATAACTGTTTGGACTTGAATCTCTCTCGCTTTACATTTACATTTACACGAGGACAAGTTTACATTTACTAGTACATCCTAACTTGAGCAAAGAGGGTGCCGATTTCCTGATTATGAAACAATTATCTACGCACTATGTAGAGTGGTCCGAGTTATGCAAAAACCCTTGACAGAAACATTGTTCAGCAGCAACTCGAGTGTTTGCTTGACTGACACTGAATTGTTCTTGTTACATAAAGTGTAATTTTAACATTGTGTATCAATTATCTGGACAGAATTGATTGAAAATGTAATATAGATAAAGTAAATGGCACGATTTGGACACCTGGGGTCCACCTTCAACTCGATATGTACCCATCTCAACCGTGACAGACTTGTCAATATCCCCCAACCCCGTATGTACTTAGCACATTGGGAGCAACATGAGAAATCTAGTACATTTTATTTGTCCTTTGGTTTTCATTTTACTATCTGACACTAAAGGTGACACTAGTGGACATCATGTTAGTCAAAGCTTAATAACTCTGCAGAACCAAGAGAATTTGGACGATGAAGGCCAAGTGGTTCTTGGATGGGAATTTGATCCCGTAACTCAGATAATAAAGTTTGAAATAGAGGCTGCAACAACGGGATTTGTAGGGTTTGGTATCTCCCCTATGGGAAGTATGAATGGGGCTGACATTTTTGTTGCTGGTGTCTATCCAAACGGATCAGCCTATTTTTTTGTAAGTTTTGTCTGAATTTCATTAATTGATGCTAAATTTCGCATAAAGTGCACTTTCCTTTGCTACACAAGGACTGCTTTGGAGTGGGACTAACAATGCCGAAAATTGATGAGCATTCAGATTGGGTATTAACTGAAGCTCGAGAGAGTATTGGGACTAATGCGACAACTTTTCTCAAATTTGAACGCCTAGTCAACACTTGTGACGAGGAGGACTATCCTATCCAAGTAGGTCCTTGAACATCATTAAACAGTTGGCTAATTAATGTTAATGGATTTCAACGCCAAAAGATGGCTCATGGGATATTTTTAATTTAGAATGGGACAACGAGGATAATCTGGTCACTTGGTGCTAGCGATGAGATTGCCTATCATGGAGCTGATAATCGCGGAGCAGTATCAGTTATCCTTCTCGGTCTCCCAACTCCAGATTTGGAGGAAGAAGGGTAACACTTGAATACTATTAATTAATTGGACAATCATTCATTAACAATATTTCCTTACTATGTATACGCCGTTCGTGCTATCATAGATTGCAACGCTGGGAAATGGTAGTTGAGATGGAAATTCCCTCATGGGAGACTACATATTGGTGCAGCTTCCATAAAGGTCCTGTGCTAAATTCCAAGCACCACATTGTCTCTGTAAGTTGACAAAAAATCCCTGGACACTTTTTTTCTGCAGAAAAATGTGCTTTTTCAATGCATTTTTGCTATTGAACTTTAGTTTGGTGCCGTAATAGAGTCCGCCTTGGCAAAGAAGCATACCCATCACTTTTTCCTATACAACTGCTACCTCCCACCCGATTCTGATCAAGACTTGGATAGTGTATTTGGCAACTACACTGTCGACGAAGGGTTCCTCGGAGGACATTGCCAGTTCCCACCACCCGGCCAGCTACCTCTCCCAGATCGATATTGCAGGGAAATTGTGTCCGGATGGGCTAATGGTGGAAAGGTAAATGTATCTAATCTAAACCTTTAAGCTCCCATCTTTAGATAAGTGCAATAATTTCATTGATAGAATATGGTATTTCCGGAAAATGTTGGGTATCCAATTGGAAACCAAGAAAATCCAGGGAAGGGTTCATACTACATGATGGAAATGCATTATGACAATCCAGAAAAGTCAGAGGGTGTGGTGGTCCGGTCAGGAGTAGAATTCTACTATACCAATAACACTCGGTAAATGTTTCACGTTAAGCCTAGTACTCAGCTCGGTCATTCGAGTGGAATTTCATCTCGCTTGAAATACATGAAATTATTTCGCATAAGCTTAGGATTAAATTGCGAGCGTAAAGCGAACGTTTGTGCGACTCAGCTCCTTTTGCTTACATTTGTACTTAAATGAATATCACTTTTCCCCGTTCGGCCGCGCATTGTATATTTCCATTTGCTGCTCATTGAGAATGAGGGAGCGGACCGTTGCTCGCTCAGCGGAAGTTCGTAAGGTAGAAAGGAACAAAACCCTAATGTGAACCCAGGTTTAGTAGCGATAGAGTGAAGCGTAGGGTGTAGAGTTGAAGAAGCTGGGTGGTGTGAGGCAGGATGAGACTATAAAAAATCGTATTTTAAAGCTAAAACTGGAGCGAAAGGATTTCAACGATTTCACTCTAGCTTTAAGCTTTAGAAGCGTAGAAACTGGTTGCGAGTAAGATACCAAATCCTGAGCGCAAAGAGCTGGGTACCACTCCCGTGAATGTCGCGCGCGCCTAATTTAAGCCAGACCCCGTTTTCACGTGAAAAGTGGCAGCTGAGTACTATACTTTAATTAAAAACAACGAATGAATAAATTCTGAACATACCGAAAAACTATAGACAAGAAGATGCTGGTATACTAGCTATTGGTCACACTGTTAGCCCTGTACTCACTGTTCCTCCAAATTCTACCAACTACACTGTCCGTGGCGATTGTCCAGCTGCGTGTACCTCATGGGGGATCCAACGCCCTGAAGGAATAACTCTTGTAAATGTACTCCTCCATGCCCACATGTCTGGTATGATAAAATCTTTATTAATTTCAAAGATATTTCATGATAAAAAGGCCTGTTCAATCAATATACCTAGCCGTTAAAATGAAAGCAAGGCATTTCCGATACAACGTAGAACTCCCATGGATCGGTTATGAGGAAAACTATGACTTTAACTACCAACAGTACCGTCCAATTGAACCAATTCAAGTACTCCCAGGGGATCGTATTCAAGTTGGTAAAAAGATGACTGTTTCCAGAATTTCATATTTAAATTCAAAAAAACCATAATTTTACACAGAGTGTACCTACAATAACATGTGGAATAATGGCAAAGTCGTGGTTGGGGGAATGAGTTCTAGAGAAGAAATGTGTCAAGTTTACATGTGGTATTACCCCAAGCAAGAGCTGTCAGAATGCGTATTTACATTCCCTGCTGTCCAGCACGCATTATCACTTGGCGTTACGGCATATCATGAGTAAGTGGGTTAAACAAATCAAATTCATTTGCGAAATGAGGAAATGCAGGTCAATTTGAAAAAGATGTATTTTTAATTTTAGTGACTAAATTTTGCATGTTTTTTTTTAATTCACAGGGAGGACATACCTGGAGGTTCAGTTATTATTATTGATGAGCCAGAGTACCTTAGAGGGCCATATCCGGAAGCCATCAACAAATTTAATTGGAGTGACCAGTTTATTTCAAACTATCAATAAACGAGGTTGTACGGTAGATATGACGGGGTTTGTAGGAAGAGCCATTCTGGAGGAAGTCTCTCAACGTTTTCCCCCTACCCTATAGGGTTTGACAGGTATGAGCCTGAAGATGTTTGCAGGGACGCCACTAAATGAAAATTTGGTTAAAATTAGCTTAGGCCAAAGAAAATTAAACGTTAGAGTTAGTGTTTGAATATTGGACTGTAGTATTTGATAAAATTTAGAACTAATAAAGATACATATGTATTTGGAGTACGTATGAAGCAAAGGCAATTAATTGTGACAGAGATGATTAAATCATCGGCATCTGAATCTAATCCTTGATAAATTACATTACGATTTCAGGGTTTCGTCGGGATGAAACATACAATCGCTTTCCGTTGTTGTTTAAAAAACTATTAGTTTGTTTTGTTGTAATTTAGATTTCATGGTAGAATACGAACCTGTCTGCCCCCAGTTTGTCGAAGAATCTAGATCATCATGATTCCTAAGACACCCTGTTTAAAAAAAGTTTCATCCAACCCTGTTTTTGTAAGGTTTTTCTTGTCTATTTCGGGTGTGCTTAATGAAACGCAGTCTATCGTATAAGAGTACTGAAATTACAAAATACACAGAAATCCGTCCGACACCACAAACATTGTTTGGATTACTCGAAAAATGTTCTCTCATCTCTCTTTTGCTTCTCATCACATTTACTTGACAATGCCTCGACATTGATTAATTAGTTTAGCTGTATTTGTAACATTCACATGATTCTGATTATCACATTATTATATAAGTACTTGACTATTCCGAGTTATATAAAACTGCAAGTATATTTATACAGAGGCAGCAGGTTGTGGAACTGGACTCAAGTGTTTTATTGACTTTGAATTGTATCTTTGTTTCAAATCATGTTGACTTTATCGATTAATTGACGCATTGAAAACTTGATACATTATATAAAGAGATAAGATAAATTGCATAATTTGGACACCCAAAGTTCCACTTGCTGTCGATATTACCAACCTCAACTGCATGCAATACAGACGTGCCAAAATATTGAAAGCACAAACTCTGGTCAGATCGCAATGAGAAATCTAGTTTCCTTTATTTCTTTCCTAGTTTGCATTTTACAATCTGACACTAAAGGTGACACTAGTGGCCATGTTAGTCAAAGCTTAATAACTCTGCAGAATCGGGAGAATTTGGACGATGAAGGGAAAGTGGTTCTGGGATGGGAATTTGATCCCGTTACTCAAATAATAACGTTTGAAATAGAGGCTGCAACAACGGGATTTGTAGGGTTCGGTATCTCACCCATGGGAAGTATGTCTGCGGCAGACATTTTTATTGCTGGTGTCTATCCAAACGGATCAGCTTATTTTTTTGTAAGTTTTGTCTGAATTTCATTAATTGATGCTAAATTTGTGCATAGAGTTGACTTTTCTTTGCCTCATAAGGACTGCTTTGGAGTGGGGCTGACAACGCCGAAAATTGATGAGCATTCAGATTGGGTATTAACTGAAGCTAGAGAGAGTATTGGGACTAATGGGACAACATTCTTGAGATTTGAGCGACTAATCAACACTTGTGATGAGGAGGACTATCCTATCCAAGTACGTCCTTTTTACATACTTGAAAAACTATTCAAATAATGTTGACACATTTAACGCCGTTGATGCAATACGCTTAATGTAGAATGGGACAACGAGGATAATATGGTCACTAGGTGCTAGCGATGAGATTGGCTACCATGGAGCTGATAATCGTGGAACCCAATCGGTCACTCTTCTTGGTGTCCCAACTCCAGATTTGGATACTGAGGGGTAAAACTGATACCATATTGAACGAGTATTAATTTGCCATAAATATATCGTCACTGTACGTCGCTACAATAGACTGCAACGCTGGGAAATGACTGTTGAGATAGAGATACCCCCATTAGAAACAACGTATTGGTGCAGCTTCCATAAAGGTCCGGTTGTATATTCCAAGCACCACATTGTTTCAGTAAGTTAAGCGAAAGTTTTCGTTTTTTTACAAAAAACTTGCCGTGCATTATAGGTTATAAATCTTGCAGTGAAACTTGATTTAGCCCGAGCCAGTACGCATAATCTGTATATATACAGTTAAAGAACGATCCACCGAACCTCCGTGGCAATCAACAAACATACTTATCTACTAACGACCATAGAAACCATGAAACACCATAGCAACCATTAAGCCCGTCAACCATATAATACTTCATATTTGTAATGCACAGCCATTGTACTACTATTATTACATCTCTACGACCCTTCCTTCTATATCGGCGATAACCAGTGTGGGTCTCCCACTAGCGTCCTTCAGGCAAATGAAATTGACAATTTGGGCTCATATTTCTCAATTGTATCCAATTAACTATCACTATGCCAAAAATCAGCCTTCAAGCCTAAACCGCACCAAAACCTGTGGGGGCCTGAATGACACCCATTGGTCTCTATATTGACCAATTTGTCTAATTTTCGAACTCGACGCGTGCTTTTATTCATACTAGACGTGTGCAGAATTTCAGGTCGATCTGTTGAGATTTGCGGACGCTATCGTTAGACAGACAGACGGATGGACAGAGTGATTTCATAAGCCCTGGCTCGGGCTAAAAACTCATACTAATAAAACTCTGGTCTACCTCTTCCGAAAAGTTGAAGCTAAACTACGAACAACTTGTAGGTTGATACCATGAACGATTGATCCCATGAACCATACGAATGATTAAATGTCAACTTGTTATAAAAATATTCATTAATTCTAGCAACGCGTCTTCAACAAACCGATAATCAAATCATGTTAAGGTGGCTACACCCTTTTGTTTTTTGCGTGCAAGTCACGGGTTCGATTCTTGGAACTGTCAAGTTTTTTTGCAGTTTTATAATTGACACCCTTAATGTTGGTATAATTGGAAATATTGGAATATAACAATACAAATACATAATGGACGGTTCCAAAAATTTCACGATTGCAACCTACGTAGTTTTCTTTTACTTCTAATGTTCGGCAGAGGGGATCTCGAATTTTAGTTAACGTGACTCGTTATATCTCATAATACTTTCTCCTGTTCTTCATAACACTTTCAGTTTGGTGCTGTAGTACAGTCTGCCTTAGAAAAGAAGCATACCCATCACTTTGTCCTGTACAACTGCCATCTCCCACCCGATTCTGATGAAGATTTGGATACTGTATTCCGAAACTACACTGTCGACACTGGTTTTCTTGGAGGACATTGTCACATCACACCCCCGGGCCAGGTTCCTATGCCAGATCGGCATTGCACTGAAATGTTATCCGAATGGGCAGTAGGTGGAAAAGTAAGTATTGGTTAGACTAAAGTTCCAACACCTGTTCTCACGGGTGCAATTTCTTTATAGAGTATGATACTTCCTGAAAACGTCGGATATCCAATTGGAACCCCAGAAAATGCAGGGAAGCAGTTATACTACATGTTAGAAATGCACTATGACAACCCTACAAAGTCGGAAGGTTTGGTGGTCAATTCAGGAGCGGAATTTTATTATACAAATAAGACCAGGTAAATTTTCATCCGATAATAACCAACTGAATAAATTAAATTTGCAACACCCCGAAAAACCACTATAGACAAGAGGACGCTGGTCTACTAGAAGTTGGTTATGGTAGTAACATTTTGCTCACCATTCCTCCAAATTCTACCAACTTTACAATCCGTGGTGATTGTCCAGCTGCCTGTACCACGTGGGGGATCGAACGTCCGGAAGGAATAACCATTGTAAATGTAATGCTCCATGCCCACATTTCTGGTATGGACAAATCTTGACAAGGTTATACTACGCAAAATGTTGAATAACAAAAAAGAGTGTTTTACTAATAGGCAGGAAACTCAAAGCCAGGCACTTTAGATACAATGTAGAACTCCCTTGGATCGGTGTTGAGGACAACTTTGACTTTAACTATCAACAAAACAGCCCCATTGAACCAATTATACTACTCCCGGGAGACCGTATTCAACTTGGTAACAATATGCTTGTTTCTCAAATTACCCTTTACAATAAAAAGTCCAACTAAAAAACAATAATTGAGCAGAGTGCACCTATGACAACATGTGGAATAATGGCAAAGTCGTAGTTGGGGGAATGAGTACTAGGGAAGAAATGTGTAAGGTTTTCATGTGGTATTATCCAAAGCAGGAATTGGAGAAATGTGAGTTTTCATACCCTCAAATCCTACACGCATTAACGTTTGGCGTTACGGCATATCATGAGTAAGTCTGCATTTAGTTAAAAAAAATCAATTCCTTTCGCAAACGAAATGTAGATGAATTTGTTTGACAAAATTATTTTTGAAATCCTAGTTTCAAAATTTTGAATGGCTTTTAAATTCATAGGGAGGATACACCTGAAGGTTATGTAATGGTTATTGATGAGCCAGAGTACCTCAGAGGGCCATATCCCGAAGCCATCAACCGATTTAATTGGAGTGACCAGTTTATTGCGAATTATCAACAGGCGAGGCTGTACGGTAGATATGACGGCTTCTGTAGGAAGAGGCCTTCTGGAGAATCCCTCGAGACAACTTCCCCATATCCAATAGGGTTTGACAGGTATGAGCCGGAAGATGTTTGCAGAGACAGCACCAGGTGAAAACTCGGTTAAAATTGGTGAACGACAGAAATGGTATTTAAATGTTCTATTGAGTGTTTGATTATATGATAAAATGTGGAAATAATAAAGGAAAAAATTTAGTAGAAAGTAACAACTAAAAGACGTTTCGAAAAGACTTTTATCAGCTGTTGCACAAACAGAAGTTCCGAGTTAATAATTATGCTACAAGTACAAATTTGATCAGTTCGAGTTTTCAATAATTTAATGACTTTTACGGTACAACTTGATTATCCCCAGACATGATGTGCATTTGTCTTTTATTTCTAGAACAAACTGTCAGAAATCGAAATCAGAAACTGTATCGCTTTGCTGATTGTCGTCGTATGAGATGTTCTGCAATTAATTCAACTGATTCCTTTTATCGAACAAAACAAATGCCTTTGCTAACACGCTATGCGAGAATTGTGCCAATTTACTGCTCTCAAATCACATATTGTCCAATTCACCCACACAGCCAAGCAGTAGCCAGATAAGTTGAGCATCTTTCACCCACTCTGGTAGCATTAATCATGCATGCTGCAAAAAACTCGGCCTGCTGATTCATGGCCTTATTAGCCAAGCTAAATTCCATCTAATCTTACACGTTTAGGTAGACTTAAAACAAATGCTTTCAGATTGATTGCAGCATGATATAATTAGCCAAAACCAAATCTTATCAAAAACCCCGCAAGTGTCTTTTCAACGTTTTTTTAGTATTGGTGTCTGTTTTACTGTTAAAGTTTGTCGCATATTTATACCGTTTCTGGTCTTGATTGATCATCAAATATCCTTATACATTAGGTTTAAAAGCCTTGTCTAAGGCCAAAAACGTTTCCATAAGTTGAACATTTCCCGATAATGTCCAAGTTTTTTTTTTGCCTACACTTTAATGCCCTTGTTTTCTATGCTGATTGGATTTGAAATAATATAACCAAGACACAGACTAAAATTCCCCTGAAACAATGCTTTTTATAAAGTATGTAGAAATAAAAGAAATTTGATCAGCGCTAAAGTACTCGTACATTAATTGAAATCTAACATTATGATACGCAATTTTATTGGGAGAATATAATGAATGGATTATGGTTCCATGGTATTCCTTGTAATAAGTCGCCTGTGAGTCCAACCTTTCAATAAATCCATCACAATCAATCAGTTTAGCAACATGGCTAAATCTGTGTTATTTTCTTTAATTCGGATTTTTAGCATTCTTAAATGTCTCAATTATTTGCAGGTGGAATAATGAAAGTTGCATCTACTTCCGCTTTTTCACATATCTTCTTATAGAAACCAACTACTAAAAACTTTACTTACTACTAGTACTACCTTCTAATGTAATATACTACTGATGGGTGTTGTATTACTGCGAGTACACTTGCAATGCATGCACATTATATGGAAATCTATTAGGAAGGAACAGGATGGATGGTATTCATTCATTGGGAAGAACCAGGTCAAGGAAGGACACTATCTAAAACATAAGTCCCAATCCCATATTTATTCGCATCATTAACCATTTTATAGCCACATTCTCAACATCAATCCGCATAGTCACAGAGGCTGCAGTTGGATAGAAAAATACATTAAATGGTGAGTAATTGAAATAAACTTGAATTTTAAATATTTCTACATACATTAAAAAATGCTGTAGTCAAAATATGTATTTACATGTAAACTATAGACGCTACCATTACAAACAGCAGTGAGAGTCTGTCTCCTCTTCCTTGGATGTGGGATACAAGGACAGCCGCAATTTGACCCCAGCCTGGTCAAATTGATTGCTCCAAATGCTCACACCAATATATACGACTTTTCAACCTACATATCCAACCACGATGGTCCACTGCCGACCCTGCCCCCACTGGAAGTTCCTAAAACGGGGGAATCAGCGTTTTCCCCACCAAACCCTTCAGGGTCGTCGAGGATCACTACCACGGCTGCCATAATAACTACCCCTCCAAATCTGACATCTCCCATACCGAAATTGCAGAATGTGGTTCAAACCACCCTTAAAGACAGGTCAACCTCCCAAATTCAACAACCCCAACGACCCACCCAGACAAATATTTACGATTTCTCAACCTACATATCTGACCACGACGGTCCCCTCGCAACCTTGCCCCCCTTGGAAGTGCCGAGGAGAACGCAAGAATCCGCGTCACCCTTACAATCTACCAAAGCTACCATTACCACCACTTCAATCCCAGTATCTCCAGTCCAATCCAACCCACAAATTCCACCCATAAATATTTACGACTTTTCAAAATTCCAATACCAATCTGAAGCCGGAGATCCCCTTCCCACCCTCCCTCCACTTTATACCCCCCAGTCACCCCCACCGCCACAGTCCCCCAACAATATAAGGAACCTCTTACGACTGCCGGATCCAAATAATAGGGTAACACCACAACCAAGACCAAATTTAATTCAGAGATTTCTTGACCTTTTCTCTAGCTTACGCTCAAATTAAGTCATTTTGTTTAGACGGACACGTAATGTGGTAGGTTGTACTAAATAAGATCAAGGAGTCGATCAAGTACATGATGGTAATGATGGTAATTTTTCATTCATAAAACTGTATCAATTTGCTTAATTTAATCAACAAAGGGGTAACTAAACTAACCAACTAACCTAATCTAACCTAACCTTACTTAAAGACATTCTTATTAAAATTATGCGCATTCTACTTGTCATCAAATATAAAGTCATTCATTCCTATAACTAAATACTAATCATATAACTATCTGAAAGGTATACTTTTTTCTTGCAAGACATACGGTATATAATGAATCTTTAGTAATTATTTTAATATTTATGCTTCTTATATTTAATTACTTATACTTACTTGTAATTTTATTTCACCATTTTAATCAATACATATGGGATGCTTGTGAGGGCTAGGTTATTAACCTTATAAATATTCAAGTCTTTTTAAAAACAAGATAAGTGCGACTTTTTAAAAAGTAAAAGTAACCAGAAAACTTTGAATTTGAAAGGGTTTGAAGGTAACATTGATTTTGTTTTCCGTAACTGGAACAACTTCGCCACCAGTGTCTTCTAATCCGTTGGATTGGGTAATCACATTGACGGGGAATCCATTGAAGATTATGCTGCAAAAATACATTCAATACATGTAGGAAGATGACGTTAATTTGGTCATAAGGCTTTCACAAGACATACTCTGTATTTGCATAGCCACCATAAGCTTCATAGAGCCGTACACAGATGGTGTCGGTAGTAGTAGGCGTAGCCTTGGACACTTTGACGGCTTCAACGAAAACCGCTGGGTTACTCGTTGTGACAAAGTTTGCTGGAAGGCTAGATTAGCAAAATTGATTAGGAAAACCCGAATAATGCATTTCCTTATCTGCAACGCTTATCCCTTACGTTTCCTGCGACATGTTTGTTGGAATCAAAGGCACATTGTTGGAGCCATGCACGTTCAATTCATATGCCTTTTGAATGACCTGGGCGCTTTGGAATGGCCCTATATATAAAGGTAAGTTCATTACGTGTTTAAACTTATATTCTGTAGGTCATGTACACATTACCCTTGTGAGGCATAACCGCGTAATAAATGTAGTGTTTGTGCATGTCACAATTTGCATCTGGATTCTTTGGGGATTTCAGTAGTGAAAGCTGGACGTGGTTGTCCATGACATGCCAACCATATTTCGAGTCTGTTATGACAGTCACCCCTTTATCGGCTTGGGAAATGTCCATCCACCTATTCAGAAGCACATGTTGTAAAAGCCGGGAATGGCCTAGTTCAAAGACTTACTTGTGACCACACACTTCAAACTTGGCCCTGTATATAATTATTATTAAAATCGGCAGTTATTATAGGCCCAACTGATGATTAATTACATGTCCCAACTAGTGTTCATATGTGTAGGGCGGGAAGCATGCCCGTATTGAATTTCAAAGGTGGCGCCTCTAGACAAGACATCCATGGGAAATTCCGCTTTCAACAGTTTGTGTTCTTCCTTCCAATCAATGACTGTATAGCTATGATATTTCAAGGGGCAAAATGAAATATTGAAAACATACAAAAACCAATAAATCTCGCTAAAATCTCACTATTCCACCATTGGGGAGTCTGCTCGCATTATCGTATATTTCATAAAGCTGCTCCCATCTCCAAATGTTGCTCCCCATTTGTATCCTCCCACAATGTCCCCCGTCGCAAATGTCGTTACTGGCTGAGTAATGACCAGATTTGGTGGTTCTCGTCTTGTCTCCAAATGATCTAATTAGAATTTTGCGCAAGAAATTTGCACATTTAAACAAATGTTAGAATTCTAATTGGCATTTTGCACAAGAAATTTTGCAACATTAGAGTAAATGACGTTTACGAAACATGAATCTTATTACAATCCATAATATCCCACGCATCCCAAAACAAGGGGATATCATCATAGTAGTAGAGCAATGCTGGGTTAACTCCTTTCCCCAAATAGTCATTAAAGGCTTGGATTTTGTTGGTTCCATCGAAAAAGAGTCTCTCTACCGGAATCCCATTTACAACCTCCACTTCCAAAGTAAGTTTCCCATTGGAAAATGTCCCGAGATTTGGAGCAGAAGAAGCTGAATTAAATGCATTAGATACTCAATATTACAAGATTTTGCAAAATTGCAATTCTCACCTTGAAATGATACAGGTATCGCGGGTTCTTCATCGCTAAACAAGCTATAGCCTGAACCCCGCATCGTAGTAAGAGCCGCATAAAATGTATTGGGAACTCGAAACTTCCCGGGCTCCTGGTTCTCAAAGGGCCCCGAGTCCAATGTAACCATCTGCACATTAGGGCCTGGTACAACCACACCTTCTCCAGGGTTCATGAAAATCACAGACTTTGTCTCCCTATGGATACATACACCACTTGTAATCCCTTCCCCAACCCACTCGCCCAATTAAATGGCATTATAACCTACCAAGGTAAAGAATTATACAAAGCTCTGCCACTTCCGGCTCCAACAATCCTTGCATGATATAGCGTTCTTAGGTCCATCAGCTTAACGAAAAGCTTTTCGTAATTATTCCTCGCATCCTGGCTCACAATTTCAATACATGAGCCCGGCAGGACGTCGTGAAAATGGTTCAAGAGAAAGTCTTTCCAGCAATCATCCACAATCAGCATGTCCCTGCAAGGAAATGAAAAACTTGGACTAAATCAATGCAGAAGGATCCAAGCCCACTACCACTACTACTAACGAGTCAATGATGGACTGCCCCACTATGCCTTTGGCATGGGCGAGGGCCATAAGAAGCTCGACTTCTCTGAATAAGAACTCTCCTTTCCGGTTATACCATTTAATGTTTGCCTGTATTATTTTCAGTGATATATCAGTTTCGAAATCCAGAAGCAATACTCGAATTTTTTCCAACCTGGGACGTGTATGTTCCATTATGTAATTCCAAGTACAACTCTCCAACCCAGCGATAAAACTTGTCAGACTCTTTGGTCAGCTCGTCAAAGAGCTCGCTGCTTTCACTAAATTTCACCCTGCAACCAACCAGGAAAGTATATAGTGAAAAAGGTTGATTAATGACCTCTAAATCTTGTTTACTTTGGAAGTCCGTCAACATTTGAAACTCGCTTAATGCGTTCAATATGGGAACGCACTGGTCCACCTTTACATATTTTTAGGGAAAAGCATTAGTCGTACAAGGTAAAATTTCCCATGAATTAGTAATTTCATTAAAATGTATGTACCTCCACCATCACCCCAGCCAAAAAGATATGCGCCAGAGTTACACCGTCCTTTATCCAAGGAATTGTTTTGAGAATTCAATATCTCGTTTATACTAACAAGAGAGAAAACATTTGCCAAAATTTGTCAGTATTTGCCAAAAAAAGATTGATAACCCTTGCAAACTTACAACCCCTTCATAACATAACTGTCTCCAGGAGGGAAATGGACCAGTACTTGAGTCCCATCAATCCCTTCCCACCAAAAGTTGTGGTTCGGAAACTTATTTACCTGTAAGTCAATGTTTGAAATGTCATATTAGTCCTAAAGCCTTGCAGATTCGCAATGCATACATGACACGTACCAGTGACCAAGACATTTTTTGCGTAAGAAAACGATCAATCTTTACATGCTGTAAATTTAAATTAAGAAATATTTAAGAAATTTGGCTAAAAACATGGATAATGAGGCCAAATTAAAACATACACGAAGCATTTGTGGGATTTGTGCAGAGTACCCAAAAGTATCCGGAAGCCAAAACTCTTGAAAAAAATTATATTAATACATCAAATTGTCAAATAAAACACTTTTTTCCAACCTTTAGATAAGACACCAAATTCAGTTTCAAAAAACTTTTGGCCATAGTAATATTGCCGCATGAAAGATTCTCCGCTATAATTGTATACCGTCAAAGGCGTTAATTTTTAGAGTGCATAATTCATTCAAATTTATCTGATTTGTATCTGAACCTTGGCATGTTTCCATCCTACAACAGAAATTGTATTATAATACAAAGGAGAGTAATTAATGAATGTTAATTAATTAGAGTAATTAGTTATTACATACCATTTCAACCCAAGTCCCACCAACAGGAACAAATTGCCCTGCAGTCACCTTGAGTTTGATTTTCTCAAAGAGATCAGGGTAATATTCCTTTACCCATGCGAATTGTCGAGCCTGCATGAATATCATGATGTTACAATACAAATATGGTGCGAAATATTGGCAAATATTTCTCTACAACAAAAAAAACTGAAAATCATACCGATGAGCACACAAATTTGTATTCTGGGTATTCATCCATTAGTTGAATCTGTGCAGAAAATGAACGAGCACATTTTCGAATCGTTTCATCAAATGGCCACAACCATGCAGAATCTAATATTAGTAGCGAATTGTTAGCGAATTTCATGTTTTAATTTTTTGTGGTTATACTTTTATAATTAAGTGATGAATTGGAAAAGACACAAACAAACAGACAAACAAATAAATAAACAAACAAACAAATAAATAAACAAACAAACAAATATACCAACAAAAAAGATACACGGATTATAATGTCCACCAACCCACCAATATGACAGTTACCCATCGCATACAATGTGTGCGACTTTGTTCCAGGGGCATCTTGGAAAAATGCCGTGGCAAGTTCTCTGGCTTTCCTGCAATAAATATTTGCAAATCATATAATGAAATAAAACTTCTACTCTTAAATTCAATTAAATTACCCAATATTTCCTTCATGATATTCAGTCACCATTTGATTAGCCACAAACATTGCTTGCTGCATATAAATTATGCCATTATATATAAAAGAACTTAAATGTTGTACAAAACAATCCATACGTACATATCCAATATGAGTGTCGGAAAGCTGTTGAGATATTCCATACAGTTGTTCGACATCAATCAACAAATTAAAATTCTCCCTGTTAAACACTGCAATGTCCAAGGTGGAAAGAGTATAGAATCTGTTGGTATCGGGAGGACCTGAAAAATCGTTGGACAATTTTGATTGAAATTGTTGCAAAATATCTTTAAAATCTTGAAAAAAACTCACGAATACTCCCAGTTCCCGCCCCAATATTAACAGCTCCCGCACCCGCCCCAAACATGCCATTGCAAGCCATTTCAATATAGTACTCGAGTTTCGGTGGGGTTACATTGTTGTAGTTTTTTGTCAGTATAAACTCTTCTCGATACGGGGGCGAAATGCCCTATAAAAAATGCAAAATAATGGGCGTTTAAGGAAAAGGATTTATTTGCAAAAATGCCTTCCTACCTGTAAAACATTTAAATTGTTCCCATCTCTTTCGTAAATCATAGCCTCGGATTCGGATGACCAACGAAGGTGAATTTCTTTCCCATTCCATGAAGCTTGGGGTGGGTCGAATGTTACCTGAGTTTAACGTCATGAATTATCTTAATCATTTCATCATCATTCATTAAATCCTTACATGGAACCAGTGTGTAGTCCATGTGGGGCCTTAATACATACATGGCAATATTTATAGTGGATGGTGTTACCCTCATTTTAATTGACTCTTACCAAAACGATCTCCAACACGAGCAGGGAGAGTTGCCCCAGCGATAATGTCCGCATGCGTGACCTCTTGCCAAGACCCATGTTCACCAAGGATTGGATAATGAAACAGTCCTTTAAAAAACAGACATTTTTAAGTGTAAAATATATAAAATGAACCAATAAATCGCATGATTATGATGATTAATACAAGTATTAATAAAAGCCTAACCGCTTGGAGGTTGAGTTAGAGTGGCATCGTAAATCTTGCTAGACAAGTTAATATCTTTCCATATGACGTCTGTAGAATACACTCCAGAAATTCGTCCCATGGTTGTTTGGCGATTTTTGTGAATGGGGGCTTTTATTTCGGCCATTTTGATGCTTGGTAAATGTCTCCCAGACCAGACCTGAGTTTAGACGGCGACTAGTTTAGAAAGATTTTTTTTACAGAAAAAGTCAAATTTCTAATTTGATTGTTCTGTACTAAAGTTGCTTATTTATAGGAGACCAAATTCGGTGCACCATGTAGCAAAAGAATTTACATGTATATGTAACCGTCCTCTCTGAATGCCAAGTTTTGACTGTGACGCAGCCTTGGAAATCCCCATGGTTTTTATTACGAAGCCCAATTTGTTATCTGACAACTAATTTACTGCTCTCTCTTTGTTTTCTACTCATAAACTCTTGAAACAATAAAACTAATGATAAGCATCATCCAGTCTCTGGATGCTGGAGTCAGTGAATAATGTGTGCTCTATGTGTTACATAAAATTCAAGTGGAAATACCTTTAAATTAACGCCTTCCATCAATTAGTTGTGGTATTTAGTGATAACATTCTCATTAGTACAACTATTAATATGTCAACCAAGTAACAGCTATTAAGTTAAGTACTTACATAGGTAAGATAAGGCGTTACTTTAACCTAAGATGTCAACAGTGGGGGCTGGACAACAATTTCTCGCATGAAAAATGAAAATGCTGATATTCAAGAGAATAAAAAATATCCTTCTTGGGGAACATATTGTCGGTATTTGGCTATTATATTAATGCCAAATTTCTACTGGGAGTGGGAAGAGTAAATTATAAAGCCTAACTAAATATCGCAGAGTATTAATCAAAGGTTAAAGTAAAGTGCAATGATCCGTCTAGTGTTAAAAGAGTCTCATGATATAGTACGTCATTCGTAATTAATCCCTGGGTGGGCGTTATCTCTAAATAAAACAATATAAACTGAGACAGTTAATGAATCAAATCAAGTTTGTTGTTTTGTTTGGATTGATATGATAACAATTGATGATTGATTAACTGAGGTGTTTTCTCTCATCGCGTTGTCAGACCAGACCAGGCCTGTGATGTAATGACTAATTATATCCATCTAATATTGATAAGAACAAGGAATTCTTGCTCTTTTCACCAGAAATGAAATGTATAGTAATTACGGAAAGGGTATTGGGATTTCAGAAGGCAAAAACTCTGCGAATACTATTAGCAGTTGGCCGATAATGTCTACAATTGTTGTCGGGGTGATTACCATTATCATAGGAATCACCCCAGTTGGAATTTTGGTTTACATTCATACCTACTTGGTGGATTCGGATTTGACTACCAATAAAAATGTAGGTTGAATCGATGCAAACTAACTGCACTGATAAAGAGGGTTTGGGGTTAAAGATGAAGGGATTTTGGGTGAAATGTTTAGTAGGAAATCAATCAAACGATAAGATTAGACTATTCCATGTTTAATAATGTTATCAAAATGAATTTATTACATTCGCAATACAAGATCCATTTTATGAAGTAGCCAATACAATGAACAAATATTTAGGTAGTCTTAAGTATCCAACTCACATTAAAGATGACATGATTTTTACCAAAAAATCTTGGTCATATCAGTAATGGGTGTTCGGCAGACGGGACAGTAAGGCAGATGGTTTTCTGCAGTTGTAATATTCTCTATGCAATTCCCACAGAGCAAGTGCCCACACTCTAGCACAAATTCTACTTCTGTTCCCATACAGATTTTGCAAATTGTCTGAAAATATAAAGACATTTTGTCAGCTCATGTTCCTCCCCTATAAATTGGGTAAAAGTAATGCTGTACATACTTTGCTGGTCTGCTCCCTAGTAGTAGCCGTCGAAGAGGTCGAACCAGTATTCTGATCCTCACCTCCAACACCCCCTCCTGATGGAGATGACCCTGGCGCATTTCTACAACCAAAATTTTCAAGTAATATAAATTTTATACGAAATGAATCAATTAATTCAATTGTTTTGGTGATACATATACTGCATAAACATCATTTATTGTGTCACCCACCCATCCATTGACGACTCGGGGACAAGGGCCGTCGTAGCAGGGGCTTGCTGGTGCTGTTCAAGCTTGTACTTTTGCACCTTGACCTTTTGAAGCATAACTAATCGCTGCAATTGTTCATGTGTCATGTCCCGTGTTTCAGGAGTCTCATGACGAAGCAGATTTAGAGCACCACGTGCCCTTTTAGCTTGTTCTTCAGGAGTTGGCGTTGCTGGCGTTGGTGGGGCAGTGCCTTCCCGAGCTGGACGAGGTCGTGGTCGGGCCGGCATCCCAATTCCCCCAGCAGCAAGGCCTGATGCAACAGACTCGCGGCTGAAATTTAGACAATTGGTAAAAAATCTACCATATTGTACATTATAAATGGATATAAATGCTGTTAAGCTAAACGTACATGCTCCTAGCAAGGTCAGCTCCGAAATTGGGTGGCAGTGGATTACTTGCCATAATGGTTGAAATTTGCGTATAAGGTAACCTTAAATTTTTAAAAATTCAAGCCAAAAGTCTGGTGGCCGTTAAATAGTTTGTGCGTAGACGAAGGGATAGAAACGAATGCGATACAAACTTGGGTATTTCAACACATCTTGGAGCATGCTTAAATATAGAAATTAGAAAGGCTTATTACAGTCATTGTCAGAAGCTGAATCTGGTGGGGTTGCACCTGGTCCAGTCGAGGTTAGTTAGTGAAGGGTACGGATGCTACTTGTACACTTGATATAATTCTTGGAAAGAAATCATGTTATTTATAAGTCCAGTCTACAAATGGCTGGATATGGAGCATTCATTCTAGTGTTAGGCCAGGGTATTATTGTCCTTTTGAACCATGGGTTTGGGTTTTTACATTTTAATTGATGGCACTAGTATCCAAAATGAATTTTATATAATGCTTTTGATGTTCTGTAGGATTTTTTTGTTAAATCAACCGAAATTTACGCGTTGGGTAATGTTAATATCGCATGTGCTTTTTGGGTCCAACTTGGACTGTGAAGCCATTATATGCCTTTATATGCACATAGAGGTGTGGATTGTATTTAAATTTATACTTTAATCATCCTGAAAACGGACTTTTTTGTGATACATATATTGAAATGTTTTGACCTTATAGGATGATTCCACTATACTGTTGCAAAAAATTGCCATTTTTAATTCAATTCTGTATACTGCTATTGGACCTTTTAAGTCATGACCTTTGAGGTCGCTCTGTATTAAATAGCAACGCCCATTAATTAAGGTATCGTTTAATAAAGCGATATAAATTTCCAAACTACTTTAGATCCCAGATCAAAGGCCAAGATCACAGGACCCAAAAGGTTTCTTGACTTTTTAGCATATTACAGGGTGATGTTAGTGGAAGTAAAGGATTGAGTTTATATGGAAATTGCAGTTGCTAAGGCCTACCTGGTCCTTTTTCCAACTCGTCCATTATGATCTCTAACACTACAAAACATTTATTTCCGACCGAGCCCACCCCACCCACCACCATCGCCAAACTTTCCAGATTGCATACGATCTGAACAACAATACGAAACGAAAAGACCTCCTTACTTTTAGGAAAGAATCAGAAATCATTCCAGATAATAACAAAGACTGACTCGAACCAATCTCCATTCAAGAACTTTCCCCATCCGACCTACTACAATGTCTACTATCTCAAAGTTACTCCGACAAAATGATTAACAACTTGTTCATCTTCTGGCATACAGTTACTAAATACCTTGATTTGTGTATATGATTTCTCAAAACGAATGATTGATTATTTCATTTTTTTTAATTTTTTCTAATTTTTAATTTTTAATTGTACATACCCCCTGATTTCGTATGTGATGTGCAAAGGCTGTTGGCCACAATGCAATAAATAAATCTATCTATCTATCTATCTATCTAACAAAGACTGACTCGTTGTCGTTGCAACAATGATGCAGCGAAAAGGTCACGAGAAGAGTCATGGAGAACCGACGTTTTAATACTATTTTTGGAACTAACCAAAGGGAACAATGTTCTAAAGGTTCAGTTGGTCGAGATCTTATAGGATAAGTGGGGAAATTCCATCAAAATTTTGGCATCTTTTACATTTTCCAACAGACACCCCTGCATTGAGAATATGTGTATTTGCAGTAGTAAACTCTACATATATAGGATAACGGCCAAGGCTTCAACAGTTGAAACCCTGTATGGAGCTGATGATACATATTATGGCAGAGAGGAAAGTAATTGATTTTTATTATGAATTATATAAAGGTATAGTACTGCTAGGCTTTATTTTACATAAATTCAAAGTTTTACAAAATAAATTTCCTCGATATTAAAAGCCATCAATTAGTGTTTGGAAAGGTAACATTACAGAAGGAAGTAATGAAAAGAGAATATATATTAATGCTCCTTCAGTTATTGGATTAGACGAGGTTATTTATAATATTGTCCCTTTCCAACAATTACCTGCATTTGAAAGGTACAAATATTTACAACCCTTTGAACCCTTCACCTACTTTGACCAAATGCAACATGACCAAATTGAGCCTTAAATAAATGTGAACCCTTTTCCAACATTTAAGCACGGTACAAAGATATAGTGGAATGATTTAGTCATTTTCCTGCCATTCGCAATCCTACCCTCGCAACTGCCTTTAACTGCCAATCTACTAGAATTACAGGGTTTGATTTTTAGAAACTTTTAATTACCTCCAAATTTTTCAACAAATACCAGCCATGACAAGTGGTCAACTGCCAACCTCTTTCGAAGCTGACATTGCAAAGAAGGCGTAAGTTTTTTAATTTAATGGCATTTTATAACCGTCTATAATGCCCTTGCCATATCCGTGTATAACGTTTAGCATGTAAAAACTTAGAGTTTAAGTAAAAATTTAAAAAAGTTTCTTAAAATTTCAGCTCTGAAGCCGTTTCCGCAGGACTTGCTGCCGGTGAAACTCTAACTCCAGAAGAGCGTGAGAAAAGAGAGCGTGTTGTTCAAAACCTGCTTCGTCTAGAGACTCCAGAAACACGAGACATGAGCAATGAACAATTACAGCGATTAGTTATGCTTAGTGTTTATCGTTATACTCGTTATGGTCGAAATGCTTATTAATTAAAAAGAGTAACGTTTTGACTTTTGGCAGAGCTTTTGGACTTTTGAGATTACGAATGATGCGAATAAAATATTCAAATAATATGGCAAAATTGAATTAAACTGTGTATAGCGAATTTTTTGGCATTATGATGAAATCATGCTGTAAATATGGCATGTAATGGATTTCATATGTTGGTTTCATATAAATCTATTCAAATACGATCCACTCCTCTAATGACGCAATGGCTATGGGTACGGTTAGATTAATGGAGCAAAATGCATGCAAAATTAACATAAGGCAAAATGATTCTTGGTTATTTAAGCAAACCCTTATATACAATCTAAATTTGCCTGTAAAACTTTCTTAAATTAATTGGGGATTCCATAATAAAATAGACATTCGTTTCCAGAGAATGAATGCTCCTTGAGTTAGACTGGGCTGAGATATAAATAATATTGTGCTTTGCTTTCAAGGATTACGTTTCAAGGGTACCCTTCACCACCTCGACCCTCCTACCTCGACCACGGTCAACAGAAATAAATTCAGCCTTTAAAGAATGTAAATCTGTATTTAGGGATTTGTTGAGTTATTGAGAGTCGGTTTTCTGTAATATTTAAGCCTGAAACAATTTGTAAAAACGTCAAGTCAGTTTTCTGCCAATTTTCACAAAGCTTTTGGTTGTCTAGTGATTTTTGGTTACTATTAGGTTCTACATTGCTATGGTTTTTAATTTCTCATGCACCACTCAAAGCAAATATACATATATTCTTAGTCATCCGATTTTTTGAGAGCACTACTGATTGGAATAAAATGTTAGTGGAATAATATAGCAGAATTGAACCATGACGAATTTTTTGGCATTATAGACGAATCACCCTGTAGGCAAAAAATCAAAACATGACAAACATGTATTTTATATGTTGGTTTAAAATAGATGTATTCAAATACAATCCACTCCTCTAATGGCATGGCTGGCTGCAGTTATATTAATGGAACAAAAAATGCATTCAAAATTAACAAAATTTGTCTACACAATTTTCTGAAATAAATTCGAGATTCCAGATTAAAATGTACATTCGTTTGCAGAGAATAAACGCTCCTAGAGTTAGAGTGGACTGGGCTATAAATACCGTTGTGCTTGACAGGTTCAGCTGAACCCTTAAATACCTCAATCAGGTTCAACATAAATAAATTCAGCCTTACCGGAAGGGTAAACCTTGATGAAAATATTTGTAGCAGTTATTAAAGGTTGGTTTTCGATAATATTTAAGCTTGAAATATTTGTACATAACACGTAGTGAGTTTTCTGTCAATTTTCACAAAACTTTATATACAATGAGAAGTAATCCACTGGTCCCCAATCTTGGAGCTGACCTTGCTCCTCGCTATTTGCAAGGGGCATCTGCTATTAGTTTATTACTTTAGCAGCATTTTGTGTAATGTTTAGCGCAGAAATATGTAAGGCCTAATTAATCGCATGCAGAATTCATTAATATTAGGATAAAATATGTATTACTTGCTTTTGAATTCAACCATTTCAATTTACATGCTTTTAATCAATTGCTTCACAAGGAATGGAATAAGACGAGTCGAGGCATCCGTCTAACATTAACAATAGCAATAACATTAAAAAACGTTGGACAAAAATTAAATGTTTGTTTCTAAGTTTATCGTTGATCCCTTCTTAGTTTATGACAGTAAAGTAAAATGTATTTTTATATAGAGATTTTTTAATAAAATTATGTTGAAATTGTATTTGTAATAAGTGTAAATTTACCTTGACAACATTAACTTGCGATTCGACTAATTTATGAAATAGCAGCTTAATAAAGTCCTGAATATAGTAAT
Organism: Folsomia inoculata; assembly: GCA_034695825.1. Classification (NCBI taxonomy): domain Eukaryota; kingdom Metazoa; phylum Arthropoda; class Collembola; order Entomobryomorpha; family Isotomidae; genus Folsomia; species Folsomia inoculata. Next base: position 21,565 of record JAQIWQ010000005.1, on the reverse strand, counting down.
GTCCTATGACGAGAGGGATGAAGATGCACTAAATCTGAGTCAAATTAACGGTTTTATTATTTTTATGTGATTGATTTATTTCACTGAATAACTTAAACATCAGTATTGCAGACAATCAATGAGGAACATCCTTTTCAAGGCATGGATATAGCAAGTTAATTGAACAAATCATTATGCATAAATTCATCACTCAACACCAACATTCAAATATATTCCATCAAATTGACAATCTTTAAAAAACAAATTTCTTGCCTCATCCTTAGCAAGGAATTGTCCAGCACAGTTCTGCAATCGATGGTCACTCCCACCCAGGTAAAGGTATGGATTAACATCCACATTTTCCAGAGTATGATTGACCCCATTCACAAATGCAGGACCACAAGACCCATTTCGAAGCACCGAGTTTTTCGTATGACTGGGGTTACTCAGTATGAAACCATAATCGTTTATATCCCCCCCATCCCGTGTCAGGTTCTTTGTTTCTAGGACGTCACAATGGAAATTTTCAATACTATTATCAACCCCCAAGTTAAAACAGAGTCCAAATGATTGATAGTGTGAATAAAATCCAGACTTTTCTTTAAGCTGAATATAATCAAAGTATGTAATTTTGTTTCTACTACCAGTTTCTACATTTTAACCTTTTTTAACATTGTGGCACTTGATGTTGCTGAAGCTGTTGTCATTGCCATCAACATGGATGCACAGGTCACTATCATGGACTGCAATGTCGTGCATTCTATTGCCATTTCCATCCACCCATACCCCAGTACTACTCGTGGTTACATTTATATGCGAAACGTCATTGTGTCCAGACTGTAAATATATGCAAGAAGACTGTGCCTTGCAAAAAATGTTTTCCAAGGTGTTTCTTGTACCCTTTACCTCAATGCCGTCATAGCGTGATTGTATCTGAAGATTGCTGATGGCGCAGGAGTCCCCAGCTATTGTAAGTGTACTGTCATAAGTTGGCGAAGTGACGCAATTTAGTATAGTTTTTGAACCCTGTCCTTGTATTCGGATGCCATTCTTTTGCAAATGGAAGCAACCAGTGTAAGTGCCCTCTTCCAGTAGGAAACCTGAACCGGGGGTAGCATCCTGTAAGACTTGATGTAGTTGGGAAGAATTTGTTACTGTGGTGTAATTTAGGATCTGAAATGGGGTGCGAATTTTATTTTTTGTAAATTGATGTGGATGAATCTGTATATTGTATACCTACCTCGGTAGATATCGCACTGACATTCGTTACTATGGAACCAGCAGATAATGGTGAGCTTGTATTTACAGTCGGAATGTTCAGAAGTGCAAGAACTTTTCGTTCAAGAGCTTCCACCAAGTTGGCGGTATTGGAGATCTAGGAAGAGAGAAACAATATACCGCGACGTTTTGATGATGCATTCAGTCACATTGGGTTACTTACATTGGTCATTATAGCATTGATTTGTTGGGAATAAACCGAGTGGGATTCTTCTAGCAATTTTACTTTCTGTAAAATCTCTTGTTGGGAAGGGTAAACTGATCCTTCGCCACGAATCTGGGTAGGCTTTATTATCTCTTGTTCCTTTAAATGTTTAAAGTTAAGGAAGTCAACCATTAAATGTCGAGCTAAAATGATGATTATGATTATGACAAATGCTTACTAATCGCAAAATACGCTCCCGGAGATCCCGAATCTCTTCAAAAGCTACTCCTGATGATGTAACCTAATTTATTGTGAACTTTTAAGTATACATACGATAACTTGGAAAATAAAGAAAAACTTACGCCAGATTTGGATACAGTCCAGTAAAATACTAGTATACTAAAATAGAATATGGTGTCGTAATTCGACATGTTGCTCGTGTGACTAGTCACAATCAGGACAGCTTGTTGACTGAATAAAGGTCGGTAGGGCTAGTTTGCTCAAGTTTGTTGTGCAGCTGTTTAATTAATGACAAGCAATATCCGTATTTAAATGGGTACATATTTGCTGTGTGATAATATTCAGTTTTGATAACTCCCTTTTCCTACATGGCTGCAAGTGTGAATTTATAAGCATCTTAGTGGTTTGGTTACAACATAAACTTCTGGATATGGGATTATTAGCCAGTTGAGACAAATGGTACGCCAAAATTCATAATGGTACACTGTTGTTCTTTTGCAATCTATGCAAATTAATTGAGCCATTCTTATGCAAATCTTGATATCTGCCAGAAGGATTAGAGTTGACACAAATGCAGTTGTATATGTAGTGCGTCAATGGAAGGTAATTTAGAAAGTTTTAGCAATGTCGCAAATTTAGTGTTAAAAAATAATCGTTGATATATAGTTAAGACTGCAATATGTAAGTATTAGTACAGAATTTTGATTTCACAATTGGGAGGATAACAAACCAGACCACAGACTGTCCAATATCATTTACAATATTGCTTCAACCTTGAACCAATTTATTCAATGAATTTTATTATTCTTAAGAAGTGAATTGATTCGCTCCAATTATTTGCATCCTCGACTGTCTTCAAGACAGCCAGTTCTGATTTTGACTCAGCATACCTGCGAACAAATGAAACATTCAAACATTGGGAGACATTCATAAAACGTATCTCAAAGTTTTTCGCAACCAGCACATTTATAACCCACTACCCTAATTCCCAGAGTTACCGTAATTCGAAGCCATCTGCAAAGTGTGTGCAGGATGCCGCTAATGTCGGGACTCCTAGATCTCATTTTCATTAAACAAGCACTCGTCGACATATTTGGCAAAGAAGAAAATCTTATTCGTTATTTAGATAAGGTTGACATTTACATTGATGGACAGAACGACAGAATTGCATTCGCTATCGGAGAAAAATCGGGTTTGTCCGATTAACACGGGAGGTTGAGACACAGGAAGAGTCCCTGAAACAGATTTCTGTTCTCCATTAGTAAAAATGGAATGCAAACCAATGAAATACGTACATATAACCATGATTTTCATGAATAAATAATATCAGCTAGTGTTTGAGGGGAAAAGTTTCCACGCCGGTTTAATACATTCAGTGTTGCAAAGTAAAGAACGGGTTGAAAAATCAACTCATTAATAACACAAATTAATTATTCAACCTTAAACGATGTGCAAAAAAACCGGCCTAGCCGCCCGTGATTTGTTCACATTTGTTCATAAGAACATAACTGCATTCAAACTTGTACAAGGCATTGAACCTTTCTACGGTATCATCAAAACATTGTCAAATTTTGGATTGCTCTAGTTAAAAATTCCAAAGGAAGGTAACAAATCTTCCAAAATTACGTGTATAATTTATGTATCGGGATGACAAGCAATTCTTGACATTGCAGATTCCTGCCACGGTAACATTCATTGCCTTTTTTAGTCAAGCGCAAACCAAAACTGCAACAATGAAATGGACAAAATAAAGTAGGGAAACGAATAATATAACAAATACATCTACCTTGGTGTTACACGTTTGTAGTTGTAGTGAAGGGTTGTGTATGCACATTTAAAATATTATTTTTTGAAACAATGTCATTTATAACGAGTCAAGTAATTTAACTAAAGTAGAAAGTGTTACCCATTTTAGTAATGCTCTAAATTAAGAGTTGCCACACTGTTTTATGTATTGTATTTTACTTTTCTGTCTAGCACCTCCATTTGGGTATGAATATATTGCAAGGCAGTTATTTTACACATACATTGTATATTAAGCATAAACAATGCGGCATTATATTATATTTTATAAACAAATTTCTCCAAATTGAACAATTTGTTTATCTTAGACTTATCAATCAATTGTTAAAAATGTAACAACCTAATGCTCACACTTTGGTAAGGCTATGTTACACAAACAAACTAATTGCAAAGAACCGGATTTAAATATTGAAGTAAGCAATTTTTTCAGAAATTCCAAACGTTTTCCTGATATTGACTTATAAAATTAATAAGGAAATTTTAACAACATGCCTTTATCAAAATACAAACCAACTGGGCTAAATGGTTACGTAAAGTTCAACATCCCGGAGGTCAGCCATGACGCTATAGGGACGGTAGCCGTTTGTGGCAAATATAGACGAATTAAGCCTCACCGCATACGACCTGAAGTTGATCCCACCATAATTGACGCCATGGCCGACAAGTTGACCGCATGGGCAGAGGAATGCGGATTCAAATACGACCACTTTGAGCGCGACTCCATCAAAACGATGGCCCTTACCGCAGTCCAATTCGGTTTTTACTGGTATCCCGAAGTCCCTTTGGATTCCAGACAAATGTACTTTTTCCTCCTTTCCCTGTTTTGGACCTGGCTTATGGATGACGCTTTGGAAGAAGCTTGGTTCGATGGAAGGTTTCACAAAGGAAACATTCAAACATTGAGATACATTCACAAAACTTATCTCAAAATTGTTCGCAACCAGCCCATCGATAACCCACTCCCAGAGTTTCCAGAGTTACCGGAGTTCAAAGCCATCTGCAAGTGCGTGCAGGATGCTGTTAATGTCGGGATGGAATTGACCGGAGGCAAGTATGAGGAGGCCGTTGAACCATTGGCGGAAAATCTTCAAACAATTCTAGAATGCAATGAATGGTTTTCTGTAAGCAAATTGGATGGAAGGTTTTGAAATTGCAAATGACATTAAATTTATATCCGCCAAATGTCAATGTTCGATTATTTGTACATTTTCAGATATAGCCTTCGCACTTACCATGGTTGGAGAAGATCGAATGCAGGGCCAAATTCTATGATTGAAGCTTCCGCATTCGCAGACGGAATCCATAATCCTTGGGAGATTCGAAATAATCCCGCCTTTCGTCGCATGATGAGCATCATGATGTCCAACATTCAGTGGGTGAACGATGTCCTTGGGGTAAAGAAAGACTTTGAATACAAAGGCGGCGAACTCGACAACGAAGTCGTGTTCCGAGTCCTCTGCAAAGGTGACCCCATTGAACTTGCGGTGCAAGAAATATGCGTCTCGATCGAAGAAGAACTTCGAGATTTCATTCTCATTAAACAGGCACTTATCGACATGTTTGGCGAAGAAGAAAGTCTTCTTCGATATTTGGACAAGGTTGACATTTTCATTGATGGACATAACCAAGTTTATGTCGATAACATTCGTTATCGGTGCAAGATTGGGTTTGTCCGGTTAACGAGGGAGGATGATGATGAATAAGACGGCCCAGAAACAGATACCTGTTTTCCATTACTTGCAAGCAAATAAAAATTACCAACAACGATTTTTTTAATTTTGAATAAATAATAATTTTTCCTTTTGTATCAATTTTCATCTAGTGTCTGAAGGATGGATAGGAATTGTTTCCACACTGTTTTGTGATTAATTTCAGCGCTGCAAAATGAGATGAAAAACCATGCATTAAATCCAAAAAAATCCCCATTAGGTAGACAATTTAGTTAATCTCCTAAATTGTAGAAATTCAGCCTTGATTTGTTCATATCCAACAACATATCGGTATTGAAGCTCATCCAAGACATTGAGCCCTTATCCAATAGCACAATATCAGCCGACTTGGCAAGACAGATTGAGATTTATGTTTATGTTTAATTATGTTTATTACCATTTCGCCATAGTTTTATTAAACAACCTCGATAAAATTTAAATGAACTTTAAATTGAATGATGACTATTCTATTTTGTGGTATCAACCACGTTTTATTTAATGTAGGAATTCTCCCTGATCAAATCGTCAAAAAAGCGACCATGTACTGAAAGAAAAAGTATGGATTAAATTTATTTAATTTAATAAAATAAATTAATTCCTTACCCATCAAGGAGGCAATTATATAGTAACTTTTTGGAGAGGTCTATGAGAGTAGCTCCAACATGTCAAATTCCTCACATGATGCGTTTAATTTCATTTAGTTAATGACATTCATTTAATTTGTTAAATAGTTTTAGCAAATGTTGAATAATTAAACAATCATTTAACTACTATTAGATGATTGTTTGACTTTAAGTCAATGAATTTAATATGGCTGAATAACTGCATTTTGTTTAAAGATTTAAAACAATTTGTTAATTTGTTCAAGGAAGCCATGTTTTAGTTTAATATAATCTTACCTCAGTTGAAAAATTGAGATGATTCAAATTTAATTCGGCAGATATATTTTTGTTTTCCTTTTGTTAAAACAAATGCAATATTTTTGCATAGGATGGATTGTGGATCGAGCCAAAAGCTTGATTTTGTGGCTAGCTTTTTTACGGTGAAAGTTAACAGTGGAACTTGATTAAGGTTTAGCCGTATATAATCTTTTTTAAACTTATTTATACATTTATATTTATTTATTAGTCACAAACTTATGGGATTAAAAAAATCCCTTTATGATAGATTTAAAGTATTATATTACAAAATTATGCAAGCTTATGACAAAGAATACATCATGTATATTTGCTTTGAGTGGGGCATGAGAAATTAAACACCATAGTAATGTAAAAAATTATACTAACCAAAAATCACAAGGCAACCAAAAGCTTTGTGAAAATTGGCAGAAAACTGAGTTGACGTTTTTGCAAATTGTTTCAGGCTTAATATTACAGAAAACCGACTCTCAAAATATTTCAACAAATCCCTTAACAAAGGTTTACATTCTTTAAATGCTGAATTTATTTCTGTTGACCGTGATCGAGGTAGGAGGTACGACGTGGTGAAGGGAACACTTGAAACGCAATTCTTGAAAGTATGTAAAGCACAATGTTATTTATATCCCAGCCAAGGAGCATTCATTCTCTGCAAACGAATGTCTATTTTATTATGGAATCCCGAATTAATTTAAGAAAGTTTTATAGACAGATTGTTTATAAGGGTTCGCTTAAATAACCAAGAATCATTTTGTCTAAAGCTAATTTTGCATGCATTTGCTCCGTTAATCTAACCGTACCCAGCCGATGATTCAATCATAATGCCAACAAATTCGCTATAGTATAATTCAATTTTGCCATGTTATTTGAATATTGTATTCCAATCATTAGTACTCCCAAAAGTCCAAAAGCTCGACCAAAAGTCAAATCGTGACTTTTTAATTAATAAACATTTCGACCATAACGAACATAACGAAAAACACTAAGCATAACTAATCGCTGTAATTGTTCATTGGTCATGTCTCGTGTTTCAGGAGTCTCAAGTCGAAGCAGGCTTTGAACGACACGCTCTCTTTTCTCACGCTCTTCTGGGGTTAGAGTTTCACCAGCAGCAAGTCTTGCAGAAACGGCTTCAGAGCTGAAATTTTAAAAAACTTTTTAAAATTTTTATTCAAACTCTAAATTTTTGCATGCTAAACATTATACACGGATATGGCAAATGCATTATAGACGGATATAAAATGCCATTAAATTAAACAACTTACGCCTTCTTTGCAATGTCAGCTTCGAAAGAGGATGGCAGTTGACCACTTGTCATGTCTGGTATTTGTTGAAAGATTTGAAGGTAATTAAAAGTTTCTAAAGATTCAAACCCTGTAATTCTAGTAGATTGGCAGTTTAAAGCAGTTGCGAGGGTAGGAAAGAGAATGGCAGAAAAATGACTAAATCATTCTACCATATTTTTGTACCGTGCCGCATGCTTAAATGTTGGAGAAAGGTTTACTTACATTCATTTAAAACTCAATTCATTCATGTTGCACATAGACGAGGTGATTTAGGGTTGTAAATATTTCTACCTTTCAAATGCAGGTAATTCTTGGAAAGGGGCAATATTATAAATCCCACAGCCAATAACCCTTCAAGGAGCATTCATATTCTCTTTATACAAATGTCATTATTTCCTTCTGGAATCATATGTTTTCAAACATTAATTGATGACTTTTGGTATCAAACAAATGTATTGCATAAAACTTGGGTCTGTGACGTGATGATTTATGTCAAATCAAGCCTCATAGTAATATACCTTGAAATAATGCATAATAAAAATCGAGAGAACCGGATTTGGGCGAATTTACATCAAAATCCTCAGAATTATAAAGACAATCGGAATTTGAAATAAAAGTAGGACAAGGAACACTAGTTTTCAGATAATCTCAAAAGTACGATGCTTCCTTGTTGCTAAGAAACACCCATTTAACCGAAATGACTTGGCCAATCTGACATGTGAACTGAAAGTATCAATCAACTCATACATATTTGTATGAACGTCAAGATATTTAATGTGGTATGGACAAATTCCAACTATAGCGTGTACATGATCAAGCCAATCCACTGATTAGATAACGTATCAATTTGTCTGTACTCACTACGCCAACACGTCCATGTCCCAAAAATTTGTTTCTTAATTATTTTCCATTCCAAAATGCCAGTTTAAACCTATATTACCAAAAAAAACTTTGTCGCCTAGGCAACCGCATTGCTTAACCGCCATCAAAGAAAGCAACCTCAACTTCTCCACTAAAGTTGATGCAAACAAGAAGGGTAAATAAATGCGCCCCGAATGCAAAGTAATTTGAAGGGCATGAAAGCCTTGTTCATAATACATTACGTAGTTGAAAGTAAATTCACCCCTGCGGACTCGGGACATGTATTTCTCGTCTTGTCTGATTACAAAGAACGCAGGAAATTCCTATTCCGAAATACGTTTTATACCTACATTAAATTAAAACCTTTTAAATATTTGTTTTTTTATTCCATTCCACTCTCGTCAGGTGAAACATGAAATCAGTACATTTATATATACATAGTACCTCACTATTCTACTACACCATAAAGTTTGAGGCATGCGCTTGCAGAATATCACTTCCAGTGATATTCTGCAAGCGCATGCCTCAAACTTGTAATAAAGACGTAAATTAAATAGGCTTACCTTTGGCTTATGTTAGCAAGCCATGGGTTAAATCAGCCATAATAGACGCATAATAAGATATCTCCAAACAACCTACAATATTCGTCTCAGTCTTGTCAGGCCCCCACAACTATTAATTAGCTCTGAATAATAAACTTTCCGTACACTTAATAATAATAAAGACACATTTCTCCAAGAACTGGCAGTATCATCAAACATCGTGTTTGACTCGTACTCTGAATATACGTAATTCTGACGTGGATGAATCCAAACTAGATTCAATCCATCATTAGTGTCAACTCCCTTGTGCGATATTCAGCTTAATTTCAACTCAATCATTATATCAGCGATATATCAATCATTGCTATCATGAAGGCTTCAAATGCGAAGCCAAGTTAAACACATTTACATGCTTGCATTTTGTATACCAAATCATTTTACAGGTAAGCACCAAACCACTTTTATTAATATGAAATTCATCATTCACTTGACAAGGTATTGTGAATTTGGTATGAATTGCAACCAGCGAAACAGGTCCAAATAGTATATGAGAATGGAAACCCAATGTACCTTAAACCATGTCACCCCTTATCATAAACCTGTAATGAAAAACAATTCCATCAATCACTCTGAAGCCTTTTATTTTTGAGCCTTTTATTTGTATGATGAATTCAATGTATTCCAATGATTTGATTTGGGTATTCCACGCCCTACTACCCTGGATAAAACTGAACTGAATCATTGTCGGCATCATAACAGTATAGTAGGTCATCCTAATCCAGCTTACCCATTGTTCAGTTCCTGAGATAAAAGTTAAAAATATGTGATATAAAACCATTCGTTCACCACGTCCTCCAAATTAGTCGGCATCTCCTCCCCTCCAGTTCAAACTTGTGCACAATGGTTGGCTTGACAAAATTTGTAATAGGGATTGCGTTTGTCTGTTCGGGTAAGACGTCAAAGTGCATGGATTTTAAACATGTATGTAACCACGACTTTTTTAACAGCCTGGGGTCAAAGCTGCATCCCTGAAAATGACAGGGTAGATTGCTATCCCTTCGAAGGAGCAACAGAAGCCATGTGTGTGGAAAAGGGATGCCTCTGGTGTCCTGCAACGACAGAAGGAGCTCCGTCCTGCCATCTCCCACCAAATTATGGGTACACCATTTCCGGACCTATCGTAGAAATTCCAGGTGGATACAGGGTCAATTTGAGAAAATCTACAAATATTTCTTACGTTGGAGCTGATGCACAAAACATTTCCGCCTTCTTTTACTTTGAATCTAATGAGCGGCTACGAATTAAGGTAAAAGCAGCACATACACATAGCGACCAACTGTAAACCTGATTGTAACCCTTGAATTCACTAGATTACAGACAATACGGACCGATTTGAAGTGCCTTTGCCAATCAACCCCCCAGCAAACCCGGTGGCGGACGAATTACTTTACAAAGTTGAATTTTCACTCAGTCCAGTCTTTTCCTTCAAAGTTGTTCGAGAGTCCAGTGGTGCAGTTGTGTTTGACACATCTTTAGGAGGACTCACATTTGCGGACCAGTTCCTCCAAATCGTCAACAAGGTCCCTACGACAAATGGCTACGGCATCGGAGAGAATGAACAGACGTCATACAGACACGACTTTAGTAAATGGCAAGTGTTTGGGATCTATACCAGGGACGCTGCTCCACAGGTATGAAATGAACATAATCCATTGAAGACGAGAGCTAATCAATCTTTAAATAAAACCGCGGTTGTTACCTAGGGTAACGAAAACGTGTATAGTGCCCACCCAACCTACACAATGGTTGAAAACGATGGAAGCACTCATACTGTTCTTTACCTTAACAGCAATGCTCAAGGTTTGACTGCATCCATGAATTAGTTTCCAATTTTCGACAACAATATTACCTTTATGTACTCTTTCCCTCCCTGTACTAGAGTTCATTTTGACACCAGCCCCTTCCTACACTTACCGAAGTATTGGGGGACTTTTGGATATTTACATCTTCATGGGACCCACACCCGAAGAGGCCGTTGGACAATACCATCAAGCAATCGGACCCCAACCAATTCCGGCATATTGGTCATTGGGTTTCAATCTTTGTCGGTGGGGCTACAGATCCTTGGAGAATATGAAGGCGACTATTGATCGAACTGCTGCTGCTGGCATTCCGCAGGTTCCTTCTTCTTCATAACTGATACGACATTACTTATACAAATTTACAAGGAATTTTACAATTTCTATCGACAGGATGTCCAATTCGGTGATTTAGACGTAATGTACGACTGGCTAACTTTTACCTACGACGAAAACGACACGTACACAAATTTCTCTGGACTGCCGGAGTACATTCGCGAATTGAAAGCTAGGGGAATTCATTTCATTCAAAGTGTGGTAGGTAGGAATTTCTTTAATGAATTCCACCTTCTTTCTATTCATTAAAGTGTTTCCTTTCCTAATTCTATGCATAGAATGCCCAGATAAGCTCAGAGGCACGCCGATTACCCGATTATGAACCACTCGCTCTAGGATATGAAATGGATGTTTGGGTAAAGCGTCCTGACGGCAGTGACTCAAATGGGACGCTATGGCCAGGTGGTGAAGGGGTAGGATGGGATAAACCTGCAGGTCATGGGGCTGGAGGACCTGTCCATTTTGCCGACTTTTCTCGTAACTCTACAATAGAGTGGTGGTACATTATCTGTGAGAAATATAGACAAGTCCTAGAGTGGGATGGACTTTGGCTGGTACGTGGTTTTAATTGCGAATACTACTAGGGGGAACTAATTACATTGAAATGCGCAGTCTCATATTATGCTTTTCTTCTCAGGACATGAATGAACCTGCAAGTTGGTCACATGGTGATGTAGATGGCTGTGAAGACAATCTGATAAACTATCCTCCATACACGCCAGGTGAAAATGGTTGAAGCATAATGGACCAGAACTGTTAAAAAAATTTTATCATGGTCACAAGCAGGCATTGCGGACAATATTTCTGAGCTTACCATTTGTCCTGATCATGTCCAGGACTATGGAAATCTGTACAATACGCATAGTCTCTACGGGTGGTCGGAGGCTCATGGGTCATACGAGTAGGTTATCATATTAGAATTCCTTTATATTCAAAAAGAGGTAATTTCCTTGTACTTAAAAACAGAGCCATTAAGCGCATTTTTGGGACGAACCGAACCTTCCAGCTCTCCCGATCCACTTTTCCTGGATCAGGAAAGTGGGCAGCCCATTGGCTAGGTGACAATTTTTCAACCTGGGGCAACCTGGCATCCTCATTAATTGGCATTATGGGCTTCAATCTGTTTGGTATTCCACAATCTGGTGTGGATATTTGTGGATTCTATGGGCGTCCGAGTGAGGAATTGTGCACAAGATGGCTACAGGCTGGTGCTTTCTTCCCCTACTCTCGAAACCACAATGTAAGATCCTTATCTGACCAAGATCAGGACCCCGCCAGTTGGTCGGAAGCATCTAGAAACTCTACAAGAGACGCCCTCATGATACGATACACGCTCCTTCCTTACATGTACAACCTGTTTTATGTCCACCGAGTCAGTGGAGGGACTGTAAGTTTACCCAGGACTTGAAATTTTACCAATTTTTATCTTTGGAACCAGCATAATTTTTTTGACCTCACAGGTAATGCGTGGCCTCTGGCATGAATTCCCATCTGATCAAATAGCTCTCGGAGTGGATACCCAATTCTTAATCGGGCCTGCATTCCTAGTTTCCCCCGTTCTCACGGAAGGCGCAATTTCCGTAGACGCATATTTCCCGAAAGCCAGATGGTATGCGTACAGAACAGGGATAGAGGTAACAAATTCGCATTAATTTCCTCAAGTATGAAGCAATAATATTCATAATCGCTTAGGTTGCCACTGTCGGCAGTGTCACTCTAGGTGCACCTTTCAACTACATCAATTTACACGTCCGTGGAGGCTATATCCTGCCAACTCAAGAACCTGCCTTGAATACCATGCTCTCAAGACAGAATCCCTTCGGACTCATTGTGGCTTTGGATGCATCATTCAACGCTAAAGGACAAATGTATTATGACGATGGAATTACCCATGGTAACAATGCACAATTCATAGTTTTGGAAGCCGTTTGACATATTTCGACTCGTTTACACGTTTTGCAGAGGTACAAGAAGAAGGAGCCTACTTTTTATCTACAATCACATACATGGACGGTAATCTTACACAGGCCGTCGTCAACAATGGTTATGATGACATTTCGTCACTAAACTTGGACACAATTCGTCTCCTCGGGGCTCCCATTGTATTTAGCACCATTATTGTGAATGGAGAACCGTACACTGATTTCGAAATTAATCTTCCTTCAATGGAGATTCATGTCAAAAATCTTAACCTTCCCGTCAACTCTGAGTACACCATTAGCTTCCTTGCTTAACAATGACATTAATTCACAATGTGAAGGAAAAATAAACCGGTTTCAAGTAGGAAAAGTAAAAAAATGGTGATATTTGAATTTCATTTTAAACTGATAATTTATTATCGGACTGAATTATGTTTAGGCATTCATCCTTTTCATTTTCCAATCAACACAAAGTATGGGACCAGTGAATATTTATCTGACAATTCTTTGCAGAGCCCGAGTCAGCCACGTATGTAACAAGTAGTTGACTCAACGCATTAGGGGACATTTCTGTAATTTAATTCGAGTTAAGGTGATTTTCGATTTTTCAGGTGACAATTTTTAATTTTTAATATACGATATTCCACAGTTGGACTTTTTTATATTTTACTCACTCACAGCCTCGCCTAATAAGCCACCCTTTTCAGCCCCGTTTTGGAATTTTTAGCTTGTGTGCATGACATTGACATCATAATTAGAATTGAACACATGTAGATAACATTTGCAAACCATAAAGAATCCTAATGCCAATAATAGTATTAGGACTAGGTTAGGTTAGGTTAGGTTAATAATGGGGTTTTCCGAACCTTGTCGAGAATTTACATAGTGAGAACATTAGCACATTACATTAAACAAATCTTCCTTATGTAATCCACCCAAAATTTACATAAACCATCATTCCCACTTGCGTATCCCTTTGTTCACAAGGAGGTAAACATGTTTTTTACTTTACTTTAATTAAAATTTAATCTAAGTTGGCACAACAAAGTACTCATGGAAACAGGTGCAGTTTAACTTGAACAAAATTGCCTTGTCACGTATGTATAAACGACAACTGAATGATATCATTTGATTGATTGGAAAATGATAATACGGTCCCATTATATTAGTGTAATTCACTGATTCTGATGTTCACGTACTCACAGGGTTTTCCTTGATTCAGTTGTAAAGTTTTAAAAGATTCCACCTCCGAGAATCAAGTACTGAGTAACTTCAAACGAGTCGTAAAATGTATAAAAAATATTTAAAACTTGACAAATCTTTTTTCTATCGATATTTCCTTCTTGTATTGATCCCCTTGTCCAGCATAGAGTGTACTGCCCAACTGTTGACTTTTGACGTTGTGAACGCTAAAATACCGTATCCATATTCATGTTCTAAACCATTCTATGACGGAGGGGATAAGGTCTATCTCCTAGGGGGCTGTCTAGTGCAACCCGAGAATTCAGTATGGCTGTACTCTTTATCTACCGATACCATACAGAGGGTGGGAATCACACCTGAAAGAAGTGGTTCTGGGACTCTGCAAGGGGACGCCTTTGGGAACATTTTCTACCTTGGAGGAGGTGATGATTCAAACGGGGTCTACAAACTGGACCTGGTAGCCAACACGACCACCCTTGTAGCCCAATTCCCATCTCCGTTTATTAATAGTGTTTCCATCAAGGCAAATCATACGGGGAACATTGTGTACATTTTTGGAGGATTCGACCAATCATTGGATGTTTCCGAGTTTGACCTCCAATTCTTGAATTACTCCAAAGTGGCCTCTGTCGGTTATAATGTACAAGGAGGAGCATCGGTTCGACTAAAGGACAAGGCCTACATATTCGCCTATGCTGGGATGGGGGCCGCATTAGAATTTGATTTGAATACCCTGCAAATGCAAAGGGTAGGTACTTCATCAATGCCCAAATTCAAGTTTTTCCCTTCTGCCGCCCTCGCGGGAAACTTTGTATACATTCTTGGTGGTTATTATGATGGTGCTACTCCTTCCGACGGTATTATCCAATTCGACATCACCACGTTTGAAAGCAATTTCCTACCAGTGGAAAATTTCCCGATAAAGTTTCCCAAATACTTTGACATTGCACCAGCTTCAGTGTTTGTTCCAAGTTTAAATAGAATTTACTATTTTGGAGGACGATCCGACTCTAAGGGTGGATTGACATGGCATAATGATATTTTTTACCTTGATTTGACTCAAGTTGATCCAATCACAACAACGACTGAACGTGGACTCCCTACGAGAAGTACTACCACCTTAAACCCAGATTTATTCTATTGTTCCAATTGCACAGACGGTAACTACAGCATTTTCTTTGTTTATGAAATTGTCTGCCAATATTCAAAGTATTCATTTATTCCCAGGTTTCTATCCCCACCCAAAGGACTGTTCAATGTATATTGAATGCCAGGATAAAGAGATGACCTTCTTTAAATGTCCACCACCTCTGCTTTATGACTCGCTATTAGGAGTCTGTAATTTCCCTGATGAAGTCGTGGCAGAAGAATGTGGCATCTCCCGCGTGGATAACCCTGATGGCAACTACCCCCACCCACAAGATTTATAATGTTACTCTCTCCATTGTAATGAACAATGATTGGTATGCTTTGATTGTTTCAAATCATGACAAACAATACTTGTACCTAACTCGGCCAGGAAATTTAAAATGTCAGAAACATCTGCTCCATACAATTGATTAAATAAAATTAAACAAATATGGAATCACAATGATTTGAAAAAAATTATAGCCCCGGGGGGAATTGAACCCCGCGTCTTCAGAATACATGTCTGAAGCTTTTACCATTAACCCATGAAACAAACAATATCCTGCACATATCTTAACCGGGTCATTACAAGACCTGCACTGATATCTGAAGCTAGATATCTCGTTGATATACATAGTATATCTTATGACGACGTGTATGACGTCATCATGTCCAGAGCATGTCTTTTACAAGAGCTGAAAAATCGGTCTATACTAGATGTAGATATGATATCTAAATGTTATCTTAGAAAGAGGTCTCTGCATAACGGATCACTGATATCGTGTGGATATAATTTTCATATCCTGAGAAAGAGCACACGAGCGGGCGCCATTTTGTATTTTTGAGAGTGAGTAGGTGAACACGCTGCTCGCAGTGTGCTTGGTTTAGTGCGGCTCATCATTTTTTAACAGGAAAATAATTATTCATTTAATTTGTTCATAAATTATGCAAGTATAGTTGGTAAGCGTCGTTTAAGGCAGTTAGCTAGAGAGGAAACTATTAAAGTGAAAATCGGAAGTGTTTGTCAGTTCTCTAACCACTCGGAAATTCCTAATCTTTTTGAACCTGAAACTCAAAATAGTTCAATTGAAAGTTCTCCAAAATCCAGTGGCTCTCTAAATTGTTCTAGTAGTGACTCAGATAACTGTTCTCCTAATTGTTCGAGTAGTGACAGTGATATCCTTGCGGACAACTTTACTAACAGAGATAATAGTAATGTTATCATAGCCGGTATCTGATGCGAGGTGGTGGAATTAAGGTCACAGAAATCGTGTGTGGAATTAAGAAGATATTTGATGACAAATTTGCGGAACCAATCAGTTTCAAGGGGTTCTACAAAGGAAACTACAACTTTTCCGCAACGACTTGTTGGATTCTAATGAGAGGTATATAGGTGCTTTACTAAAATAATTCACCGTAAAATAAATTGGTAATTAATAAATGCTAATTAATTCAGATTTCATTATTCTGGAGAAGGCTGAGATTAAAAAGAAGGATGTCGAGAAGGCAGTCATTTCATGGTTTCCACATGCTTCGGACAGAGTCAATGGGAAAAAGGAAAGCAGTAAATTTATAACAATATACTCATTCTTATATCCACCTATTTTTTACTTTGTTGTGAAACGTTGAAGTGGAATAAAAATATATTCCTGATACAAAAATATTGTGTTATGATTTTCATAACTGCTGAAGATACAAGAAAGATATAAAAATGACCTCGGGGGGATATCATAAATGTCTTGGGGTACGATATACTGGCGATATCGCCGTAATCATCTTGGCGATATCGTTCAGAGGGAAATAGAGACCCGCTTTAGACATTGAATGATATACCGTGGACATGTACAGATATCCTGAAGACATGGAAATGTCTCGGATTTAAAGTCTCAATGACATCTGCAGGATATCGTTATGCTTCATGGGAAGCTATTGAGATATAATCTCTCCAAACATTCCGAGTTTTCTCATATTTACTGCGGTCGTTCTGTGAGTTTCTACTTTCCATAGGTTATAACAACGAACTGTTGAAAACCCTGGAAAGTTCAGTTTTGACCTGCGATCTAAACAGTTATTGTATTCCTACTGTACGAAATTTATTGTCATTGACTCTACCTTCTGCTCATAGCTAGATGCAATTAATTATTAAATAAATATTTAATAATTATTCATTGGTTAAATAAAGGTTTTATTATTGGTTATTTGTCGGAATTATAATGTACACAAGTGTTTATCGAGAAACTTGCATCATACTTGCATTATCGGCAGAATACGTAAATAGAATTGATTGCCAGTGTCGCACGAAATAATGGACGAAATGACTGACTGACTGCAAATAAATGTTGATACGAAAGAGACTGAAGAAGATGGACTGGAGTTGGTTGAGCACTGCATGAGCAATCAGAATTAGTAGATGAGCTAGAACCACTCCAGGTTCAATATAACATTGATTTTACGTAACAATATGCGCATACAGAAGAGAATGATAACGGTAACAGGTTTAAAGTTTAACTTTCAAACAGAAAAGTCCCTGTAATTGATTATATAATAAAAGTGACCAGAATGCACTCGGTTAATTTATTGAAAAATTATCATCCCACTAATTCAATTTACAAATACTACTCTCACAGTGCTTTGATGGAGATTATAGTTGAAATCATTGGCAAAGTGAAGCGCTGGATTTCGATTTTTACAGTTTCGAACAAAACTTCAAGACGGAGATTGTATCGACCTCCTACATATCTCTATAAGCATGGTGACTATTGAAAAATAGAGTTCAGTAATAAGAAACGATCCTTGCTAAATAGTAGCTTATATAGTTGATACCAAGACTACTATAGAGTAGATTTTGCTTGTACTTGACGTGATGTCATAGATGGAAATGAATCTTCTCCATCATTTTCCTCAATCAGAAATCGCCATCCTCCTTCATGGAGACTTGCGCGTTAAAAAAATGTTTATTACGTTCCAAACGGGACCTGACTCTCAAAGGTCCTTACTTTTCATAGTTTAGTACACGACAAAACCAGGAAAATATCCAGGTGGGCTATGTACAAAAGTTATTCATTAATTTGAAAAAAAAAGTTTTATGGTCTGTAAAGGGATTTATTATTAACACTTAAAGGGGAAGTGGGGCATAAATGGATATTATTTACGTTTTATAGGCCACGTTCTGTTGAAACCAATGGACATTCAGATATTGTACAATTAACTTGGACAATAAAAATATTAAACATAAATGGTAATCCAATCAGACAGCGTCTGAAATTTATGCTGATATTAATACCGTATATAGAATCCAGTTTAGAAATCGCACTGCGCTGCGAAACCTCATTACCATCTTAATATTACTCACCTTCTAACTACTACAGAAAGATAAATCAAAGAACTCGGCTGATTTCATATTTAAGGTAAGCGATTAAATAAACTAAACTCAAAATTCATCTTATTCTCACAAACAGACAAACTGTTTGCATTCTCTAATCCTCAATGCATTATGATTTTAAGCTATTTAATTTTTTGTACTCAAGGATGGCTTCTTCAAAATACAAACCAACTGGACTTGATGGCAATGTGAACTTTAACATCCCGGACGTAAACCATCCCGCTATAGGAACGGTAGCTGTTTCTGGCAGATTTCGACGAATTAAGCCCAACTGTATCCGACCGGAAGTTGACCCCACCATAATTAACGTAATGGCCAACAAGTTGACAGCATGGGCAGGGAAATGCGGGTTCAAAAGCGACCACTTTGAGCGCTACCCAATCAATATCATAGCCGTAAACGTAATTGAATTTTGTGTTTACTGTTACCCCAATGTCCTTCTGGATTCGAGACAGATGGAATATTTCATTGTTTCTTCGTGCTGGGGGTTTCTTTTCGACGACGCTTTGGAAGAAGCGTGGTTCGAGGGAAAGCTGCACAGGGGCAACATTCAGATACTGAGAGACATACACGCGACTTTCTTGAAAATTATTCGCAACCAGCCCATTGAGGACCCACTACCCGAGTATCCAGAGTTACCGGGATATAAACTAATCATCAAATGCCTTCAGCATGCAATTGAATTGGGGATAGAGTTGGCAGGGGATGAGGGCTATCAGGAGGCCTTGGATCCAGTGGTGGCAAATCTGCAAATGGTTCTAGAATGTAATGAATGGTTCACTGTAAGCAGATTAAATGAAAGGTACATTTACCCGTGCTAGCCGATGATATTCCAAAAATTTGAGCTTAAAATGTTCTCATCATTACCTCGATTGCAATTATGTGTAGCGCTTAGCACTGGCTTTGACCTTCTTACAATGGTTAACTTTTCAAACTTTAGATACAGCCTTGGCACATATCGAAGTTGGCGAATGATCAATGCCGCCGCACATTGTATCCTTGAAGCATCCGCCTTCTCAGATAAAGTCCGTCTTCCTCACGAGATTAGAAATCATCCTGCATTTCGTCAAATGGTCAGAATAATGATGTCCTACGTCCAAAAGGCAAATGATGTCCTTGGAGTAAAAAAGGACTTTGAATACAAAGGCGGGGACCCCGACAACGAAATTGTCTTTCGAGTCATCTGCAAAGGTGATCCCATTGAAGTTGCAGTGCGAGAAGCGTGCGCCTTAATAGATGAGGAACTGGCAGATCTAATACTCATTAAGCAGGCTCTAGTCGACATTTTTGGAGAAGATGAAAACTTGCTTTGGTATTTGGACAAGGTTGACAATATCATTGATGGGTCAAACCGCGTATTTATCCAAAACGTTCGCTTCCGGCTAGAGAGGGGATTTGTGCAATTAACGAGGGAGGATGAAAATTAATATTAATATTTGAGGCTTATGTTAAATTGATCATTCTTTAAATTCCAGATAAATATTTTGTTTTCTGGTCAGTAGTCTGTATCCAATGTTGTAACAATGAGTTTTAAGGCGTGAATAAGATGAAAATAGTTAGGAAACTGTTTAAGTGTTTATTTATGTTTTCCAATCAAATTTGATCATCATATTGTCTCATAATTTGTTTGTAATATTAACAAAGGAACCGCGCCAAACAGAACGTAACACATTCAATACATGCCGTAAACTGTCCCGACTTGTCGTCATCCTTCTCCATTTATCCAAAACAACAACCTTGGGTACAATATTTTGGCTCGTTCGTTATTTTTTTTAATAATGGAGCAATTCATCATCCCAAAATCAAAAAAAAAATTTTTCATAGAGTCGCTTACAATGTATTTCATAGGTTGAATATATTTAATATACAGGGCGCGTCAAAAGTAACTTTTATATAACCAAGATTACTAACAAATTTGGGGGCATGACAACAATAAGGGGCAGGGCTTTGCAAATTATTTTTGACGGTAACCTGTATTTTCATATTTTGTATAATATTCTCAATATTCTGTCATATAATTTCATGATGCCAAGGAGTATAAGCCTTATATAAATAAATAAATAAATAAATAAATATAAGAATACGTCCTCTGTTTTAGCATCCAATCAACTTTCAGGCTTTAACTTTTGTATTGTTAACTATTTAACGATACAAAATAATCAGATCAAACGTAAAACAAATTCCAACAACTCCAAACCCACCGGCAGTGTGGTACTTTCATTGATTTAACTTCCTTATTTCATCCTTATTCTAGCACCATCAGGAGCTAGTATCCATTTTGCTACACCAAGCATTAGACATTTAATATCCTCATTATATTCATGAGTCTTGTCATATGATTTTCCAAAGGTATCAAGAAATTAACAAATCCTGATTTACTATCTTTTCCAAACTTTACCAAACTTTTCTTGGTTTAGCATCCCTGACTGATATCCACAAAATTGCAATCGACGATCATAACAAATTCAGCTTCGATCGAGCATGGATCAATCACTCCCTTTGAAACTTGATTCTATATAGTCTACCTTGTTACTGCCCTGGTTTTGACTGTACTAGTGTTTCATGTATTAATTTGCAATTTTTGCACCTAAACTCCAATGTACAAAAATACGCAAGCCATCAAGAAAATGCAGCATTCAAAGGTCTGCAAACACGTGGGAGAAAATCTGGCTGTTAATTGTTCTCCTGTTAACCGTCAGCTTGGAGTGGGTCATTAAGTATCACTACTTCTAAAATACAATAGTTTACGTGCGTGTCTTTCTGTCTGTCCAGCAGAGTCTTATGGGAAAAAAGGCTGTTTGAATTTGGCTCCTCAACCAGCATCACGTGAGACTCACTGTCAACAATACTATACCAACCCACACTTCTCATTCATCCACCTCACCACAAAATAAATACTGCTGTGATTTTACTGTTTTGATCTCATAAAAATATTCCAAACGCACCCCCACTCTAAAAAAACATAACCAACCACACCC